>JAZGTJ010002503.1:14761-41885 GCA_036877575.1 Botia almorhae
TTCAATGGTGCCAGCAGCGAAAATCTTGGGCTGTGGACAATGTGAAACATGTATTGTTCTCTGATGAGTCCACCTTCACTGTCTTTCCCACATCTGGGAGAGTGTCGGTGTGGAAAAGCCCCAAAGAAGTGTACCACCAAGACTGTTGCATGCCCAGAGTGAAGCATGGGGGTGGATCAGTGATGGTTTGGGCTGCAATATCATGGCATTCCCTAGGCCCAATACTTGTGATAGATGGGCACGTCACTGCCAAGGACTACCGAACCATTCTGGGGGACCATGTGCACCCAATGGTTCAAACATTGTATTTTGAAGGCGGTGCCGTGTATCAGGATGATAATGCATCAATACACACAGAAATACTGGTGACAGAGTGGTTTGATGAACATGAAAGTAAAGTTGAACATCTCCCATGGCCTGCACAGTAACCAGATCTAAATATTATTGAGCCACTTTGGGATGTTTTGGAGGAGCGAGTAAGGAAACGTTTTCCTCCACCAGCATCACGTAGTGACCTGGCCACTATTCTGCAAGAAGAATGGCTCAAAATCCACTGGCCACTGTGCAGGACTTGATGAATTGATGCTGTATTGGCTGCAAAAGGAGGCCCTACACCATACTAAAAAAAATTGTTGTGGTCTAAAACCAGGCGTTTCAGTTTCATTGTCCAACCCCTGTACATACCAAGTTTTCACCCATGTGCTAGCCTTTGCCCAGCCCTAATGGTCAACTAATGGATGGATGGATGGATTGACTTTATTAATCCCACACTGGGGAAATTTCTTTGAAACAGCAGCATTGGTAAAAACAACAGTTAACAGGATCCGTAGGATCAGCAAAATAAATATAACAATATAGGCAACATAAAACACTTTCTAAAACTATATTGCACATAATCTGAAATATTGCACATGCACATAATCTGAAATATTGCACATGGTCTAAATACTGCACAACAGCAAAAACAAGCAAAGTTTACAGCATGTGTATGTCACTGCAGTGATGTATTGTAAAGTCTTATAGCTGTGGGGAGAAAAGATCGACGGTAGCGCTCCTTCTTGCACTGTGGATGTAACAGTCTTGTGCTGAAGGAACTGCTCAGAGCCTCTACAGTGTGGTGCAGGGGGTGGGAGGCATTATCCCTGATGAATGACAGTTTTACCAGCATCCTTCTGTCCGCCACCTCCTCGATGGTGTCCAGTTTACAGCCTAGGACAGAACCAGCTCTTTTGACGAGCTTGTTAAGTCTTTTTCTGTCTCTGTCCGAGCTGCTCCCTGCCCAGAACACAATAGAGTAGAGAACTACTGAGGCCACTACTGTGTCATAAAAAGTTCTTAACAGTTCTCTGCACACTCCAAAGGACCTCAGTCTCCTCAACAAGTGGAGCCGCATTTGGCCCTTTCTGTACAGGGCATCTGTGTTTGCTGACCAGTCCAGTTTAATCCGACATGTGTGCGAAGTTTCAAAAGATTAAGCATGTTAAGGGACCCAAAGAAAAAAATTTTTTAAGGAAAGTCTAATTAAAGTCAGTTGGAAGTAACACACTTCCTGCTGCCAGTTGGTGGCACTATGACTGTGACTCACAATAGCCACATCGTTGTGATCAGTTTGATGTACATCACTCAATGCACGTAGGAGATGAGGCACTCCCTGTTCCATTTATTGCCAGAAATTGATTGCCTTGCCATGGCAACACTGTTCATGATTTAAGAATATGTTCAAAATTTAGCACATTTTCTCAATTCACGCAAGAATCATGCAGCAGATATCTTAACTTCCTGTTTCTGATTTTTGTAGCTAATTTATTGCCTTGCCATGGCAACATCATTCGAGATATCAAAAATCCCTTCACAATTTAAGATTTTAAATGTCTTGACATAATATTTTCCAAATTTGGTGACAATCCCATGAAACCCCTCAGGAGGAATATTTAAAAATTTAGAACCTGGAACTGCCTGAAAATCCTCATTATATTGAAAAAAGCAGACTTACTGTTGGGCAGAGCTAATGAATGTAATTTTGAATGTCTACATTATTCTGACCAAGTCTGAAGTGACTGGGTTAAATGTAGGTGGACTATATTAAAGTTTGTTTTAATTGACAGTTTGTGTTGCCAGTTGGTGGTGTAATGACTGTGACTCACAATAGTCATATCAATGTCATCAGCCCACCACAATAAACATATTTTCAAGTTTGACATATATTGCTCAATGCATGCTGTAGACTTACCATTTTTCACCGTAATTTTAACAGCTCGCCATGGCAACACCAGTTAAGATAAACAATTTGGAATCATTAATGTGCTGGCATGATGCTTACGACGTTTGGTGACAATCACATGCAATTCCTAAAAGGTGCATTTAGAAGTTCACGACGTGTGTTTCAGAAAATCCAAAATGTCTGACTTCCTGTCAGGGCAAAAGTTGTTTGGGTCGAGAAGACCGATACACGTACCAAGTTTTGTACAGGTGCATGCATGTATGTATGTATAACCTGGGGGCATTACCGAGCTATCCTGCCTCGCCTATGTGCCAGCCTTGGCCTGGTCCTAATGGCCGATGAGTCATGTTAAGGGACCCAAAGGCCCTGAAAACCTTGAAAAAAATAATCTTAAGAAAACAATAGGGCCCTTCGCAATTTCAGTGCTTGGGGCCCTAATAATCCTAAGGAAAAACAACAGGTGTCTGCATTGCAAAAACATTGAAAAACAAAAACCCACAGTATTCTTTGAAGGGAGAATTTTATAGCCATTAATTTATTCATTCTGTAAAAACACATGATCAGCTTGCTGCAATAATTCATGTAATTCTCTGGTCCAACATCACATTTCAATGTTCAACCTGCAGGGTGCTGTGCACTTCACATCAGATAAGAGAGACTTTTTCCAGCTTAATGATGACAGGCTTAATCTTTGTATGACTAAATCCAGACTGCATCCAAGAGAACTCAACCACCATTGACATTTTAACAGTTTCATTTATAAAAGTCACAGCACCATAGTATTACCTTTTGATATCACGATTAACCCGTTTTTAGTCCAGGGTTATGGGCCTCAGTCAGAGGCGTAGCAATATGGCAGGCAAGGCAGGCAATTGCCTTTGAGCCCTGACGGCTGACCATTTAAGCAATCAGAAATGTTATTATTATATCACAGAGCAACATATCTGCATCCCCCTTAGGGGGCCCCCTTTCACGTTATGCTGGTTCTGCTTGCTTTTCTTCGTGATGTGCCAGCCGCCATTTTCAAACCGGCACAGCACTTGTGGTATGAAATGCTTTTGCTAAATTAAACATGTTGAGGATTTATCCATCTGGCATCTAGAAACAGACATAAAAGCTAGAAGAGGAGGAAAAAAGGAAACAGAACAGCGGTAAGTGATGGAGATAAGATTGACTTAAGGATAATTATATAACTAACAAATGTTTTTGTTGTTAATTCCAGCTTATTTTTGTTTAATTATTTGCAAGATTATTTACTGGTAATAGTCCAATTACTAACAAGGTTACTGGAAAACAGTTTATCTAGGGTTGCATTAAGCAGCAGTATTATTTAGTGTTATCAGGTATTATTATAGGCTGTAATAGAATAGGTGATACCGGGAATGACGCGTACCACTTGGCAAGCCACTGTCACTGACAGCATTTGCTGTAGCTAAGGCTCATAAGCAGCATTTTTAAGGTGACAATCTGTTATACTGTAAATATGAAGATTGTACTTTATCTTCAAGATTGTATTGCACAGCATTGTATCTTCTGCCATAAACATGAAGATTGATATTTTGTTTCATCAATCATTAAAAAAAAGATCCGTCAGATGTGTTTTGACTACTTTTTGTATGTTGTATAATTATATCTCTAGGTAATGAAGATATATTAACAAAATAATCTTTTAAAAAGGCCTCATCTATTAATTTTTCCTGGGGCTCTTACTCCATCTTGGTTCGCCTTTGGCCTCAGTGCAGAAATCAGAGCTGGTAAAGTGAGAATGCATGTCAACAGAAAACAGGATGTGGTCTCGTTCCTTGCAGGCTTATGTCCGGTCTAATGATATCAGATAGGAAATTCCCCTCTTTAAATGTGTGATAGAAAGCAAGAGGAAAATGATAATATAACCTGAAACAAGTGGAGCTAGAGGAGGACCTTATCAACAGCCTGAATACTGATTTGATTACACCGAGACTGTGGTCTTAGGGTAAATAGTGTTACAATAGACCACACACACCTTGATTAAGTATTAAATGAGAACTAACATTTCAACTGTAGCTCATTGCATCTAAAGGGTTTATGACCAAGTTATGAGCGTTAGTGATGAATGTTGTAATAAGGTGGGATCATTTATCTAGATGATCATTTTGTTTCAGATGCAATTTCTAGTTATGAGCGTTAGTGATGAATGTTGTAATAAGGTGGAATCATTTGTCTAGATGATAATTTTGTTTCAGATGCAATTTCTAGTCCCTTTGTGGCATTCTTGTACATAACCTGCAAACGTTATAAACATCAGATGTAACTTCACACAGAATCGGTTATTGATCCTTTTCATGTCATGACAACCCATATAAAGTCTATAATTCCTGTGGCTCCTGTGGAGTTTATTGCCTGTCCCTGTGTATATTATTGATACATGCAGTACTCTAGCAGCAACAGTCAAAATTTGTTCCAGTGGTAACTGTCATTATACCAAAAATGCTTTTGACACGAATGAACTCAAACCAGAACATTTCTGTAATGTTAAGTCAGTCAAATGGCAGGCTAAGAGATGGCCATCAACCGTGCATGTGTTTATCATGTACAAACTATTACAAAAATGTCATGTAGATTGTCAAGAAATAATCGGGGCAATCGCTGGCTTATACAAATCAAGCGAGATCAAGACTTCCTATCTTATGCTTAGTGAAATTGTTAGGGGTGATTTAAGTTCTAGCATGAGACACAGTCTACACTGAGCATCGCTTTTAGCTGTGTAATGTTTGAACAGTGTAGCAAACTTTCTTTGCTGGCACAGAGGAAAAGCACTAGGAGTGTTCTTTAATAACTATCTGGCCCCATATCTCCTTTGTGCAAATTAGGAAAGCTTTAGGGATTTCACTGGATTTGCATTCCACAACGACACAGAGAACGGACCTCTAACAAACCCTGACTACAGCAAATTCCACACAATGGTGCTTCCTTACTATCCCATTCACATTCAGCAGATTCTCTCTAGGCAAAATTAACTCACTGCCAAACACTATTGGAAAATGAGTAAAAGGTGTTTGTTTTGTTTCAGCTACACAGTTTTTTTTAATAAAACAGCTGTAAAGAAATTGAATGCAACATTTCTAATCGTTAAATATCTATATTTATAATTTGAAGAAGAATATAGGTAAACAAGTTTTAATGGTAACAATAAGGACAAAGTATTACACAATTACAAGCAAGCCAGCATAAGAGCACAGTTTGTAAGGGGTGTCCATGCATATGTATTCACTGTGAGAAACAATGATGCAACAGAGTACATTCATCTTTACAAAGTAAAGCTTACTAACTAACAAACTAAATATAAACTGCTATCTAGGTATGCATGTCTGTTGATAGAAGGATAATGTGGACAAATGTATTTAAAACTAAATCATTGTGAAATGCTTAAGAATTACACTGGAAGACTGCTTTGCAATCATAACTTCCTAAACTCTGCATCAGACCTGAGTTTATAGCAAGACAAAAAAAAAGTGACAATATTAAAATGTAAAATAAACCGATGTACAACTGAGGCAATTACTAACTTTAGTGTACAGTACAATAACACAGCACCCACAAATATGCCCATTATATGAATTCCTCACATTAATCAATACTCTTGTATTGGTTAAACAGGTATTCAGGTTGCAGCAACCTGGAGGAGATGGTCTGAGTTTGGTTTCACTAATCAGACCAACACTGTAGGGGGCCCGGGAACAATCACACTCGATGGCTTGAGGGTAAAACGAATCTTTTAAAACACACTAAAAGATCTATACATTTGACTGCTTAAACTTGCTCAAATTAGGCTCAGCAGACATATGTTTTTAAGACATAAACACTTAAAGCTTTGTGGTTAAATTTGACTTTATGCCACACTACTTTCAGACAATGAATGGACACTAAATAACGCTATAGTGGTCGGGCGGGTTCACTGATATTTTGTCTCTGGTCAGTTTATCTGCTGTGGTCAGCACAGAAATGTCAAGAGGCTAATTATTATAAGTCCAGTGTGTCCATGTGAGACTGAGTGTCTTGCAGGCAGATGTGGCATTAATGGAAAACACTCCCGTTGAGTCTGAGTCACTTGTTTGTAATCACCCACAAACCTGAATGGAAGCCTCTGTCTGTTAGCACAGATGCATTGTGGGTCTGAAAACAAAAAGCCAGCACAGGAATGTACTGCAAACTTTGTGCATTTTGTGATCTCTCTGTTTTACAATGTGTACGATGCCAGCTTTGAATTCTGATCAGACGATTTGGCTCAGATAAAGATGCTGATGGTTTTTTTATCCAAAGCGACTTACAGTTTAATCAAGTTCCACATTGTGTCAGTGCATGTGCTTCCTGGGACTCGAACCCATGACTTTTGCATTGTCAGCACAATGCTCTACCAACTGAGCTACAGTAACATTACGAAAATAAAACAATCGAGGTAAAGCGATTATTGTACCACATTCTGTTTCACAAAGATTTTTTTTACATTTTTTTATTTGTTGTTTAGTAGTACCCATTGTTAAAAGAAGTTTATTAAATAAATACGTTGTTTCCAAAGTCAACAAGTAATTGTGTTAATAATCATGATCTTAATATTGGTCAAAATAATCGTAATTATGTTCTGTCAAAATCGTCGTTGAGCAGCCCTATATTTTTGTCTAACAAAATAATTGTAAACATTAAAAACTAAAGCTTTTTAAGATGAGAAACATACAGTTAGGTGTTTTCAAACTTGTGTGTGTGTATATAACTGTTTATATTTTCATTATGACTAGGTACATCACCATTTTGCTTCTACCAAACTTAATTAAACATACCTGATGTGGTAACTACAGCTTCCCACCTTGTAAATTCCATATTGTTAGAAGGACTTGAATGCACCATCAGACACAAACAGCAGAGCTTTACTTAACAGAGTCCATTAAACAACCTTCTGAAAAAGCAATTCATTCATCAGTCAGAAAACATCTGTTAACACACAGCGTTTTCTGTTGCATTTACCCCCACCCCTTCACCACACCAAAAATACATTTCAAACCTTGATATGGGCAATAATACACTTTGATGACTTTACACAACACCACCCTTTGTTTATTGTTTTACATATTTTACAAGTTAATTGTTAAACTTTTTACCAGATCTTTAATGGACCAGGGCCATAACCACCTCAAACATTGCCTTTGTTTATCCCACACAAGGTAGGAAGGAACAATATAGCTCTCTTAAGCACTGTAAGATAATTACGTACATGATCTTTAGCTTAACAGAGTCCACACACAAAATTAAAGATAAAACAAACACACATGTGAAGTGCCACTGTGAACAGTATACAGTAATGATACACTAATCTCAACTGGTTACAGAATTCTAATGCAAGTACATTATCAGGGTACACTGGCTGTGTCTCAAAGCCTAGTGAGTTGCCTATCCAGATTTCTATCCAGTGTTTTAGGCATCAAAAGTCTGTGTACCGTTTGTTTGGCATCATACAGTAGGATACAAAATTTGTTGCATTTGTTGGCGTTTTTGGTGCATTTCTTTCCATCATATGAACATTCAGCATACTGGCCATCATTGGTGCTTCCAGATCGTTCAGAGTCTACTAACCTGATTCTCTTTAGCGGTGATCTCAGCGGATTCAAATGCTTAAAATGCTGTCTACGTAGGGAGCTCGCAAGCTGCCCTGAGACACGTCCGCGAAACAAAAACGCATCCAGATTTTAAGAAAGCTACAATGTAAATCACTACAGTGAACAGTATTGAAAAGAGCAAGACATTGAAAAGAGCAAGAAAATCTAAACTCTCCAAAACGTCCGCTCTCCGGATACAATGCAACAAACCACGATCTGTGACTACAGCAAAACAACTCAGCTCATTTTTTAAAGACAGATACAACTTTGCATCCAAGCACAATAAAGACTTTCTGTAAGTGTAACAGACTACTTACAGGATTGTGGTCTGAGGGAGAACCGCGGGCACCGTTTCCAGGTTTAGATGCATACATCTGACAGTGGTCCGAAAGCACAGACAGCGGCTCGGACAGCAGAACACCCGCTGCGGGCCATTGCTGAGGAGAAACACGCTAAGTACACCTAAAAACCAGCGAAGATTTGCGCCAGTCCCCAGCGCCATGACCAGCTGCCGAGCCGTAAGACTTCTGCGGTCCGCTTGAAAGTAGGGCAGTGTTACAGCCTGCGTGTTAAAGACCAATCACAGCCTCCTCAATCATGTTCGGGACGAGAAGCCCAGCCTACTAAACTTTCGCCTACTACATACTTCAAAGTACGCGCATTGGCATCGCCCGTGTAGTGCGTACTTTGTAGGTAGTACGGACTAGGCCCAGTTGTTCAAAAGTATTTTGATCAGCAGTAATCAGTATTACCAATAGTAGTATCTGATTTATTACCAATAGTAGTATGTGATTGGATTTTGGCTATCAAACTGAATCTGTGATGATCTTCTGTTCATTCCATATTCATTTGAAAATAAATCAAATTGTTTGTCATTTTCATTTATACATTAATTGTTACTTTTTACAACATTTTTTACCTTTTATGTAATTTGTTTTATTCTTCTTTAAAACTAAATTGTAAAAACGAATTAATGAAAATCTTAAAAAGCACTGTTTTCAACCACAAGCTGCGGTTTCTGATAAACATTTACACATGTTATCGACAGGGGGAGCAAAGACGCAAGAAGATACATGGATTAGTTTGGATCAAAATGTAAAAAATTAGTTGTTCATTTTGAATTTGGATATATCACAAAATTCAATCTAGGTTTTAAACTAGATCAAATCATCACTTTGTGTTGTTCAAAACTTTTAGTACGATTTGGATACCTTTAATCAAAACAAAAAACAGGATTATTTTGATCCCAGCAGTAATAATTTGACAGTTAGTCAAAATACATCATTTCTATCATGTATACAGAAATTTTTATTTTTATTTTACTCTTGATTAGTTTACCATTACAATTATTAAATGTTAATGGTTTAAGTGTATTTAAACTATTCAATGAGTTCCTAATACAAACTATAAAAAAAAGTCCATATAAATAACCCCCCAAAACAGCTGGACATAGCGGTATTTTAGTTTAGCAAACAAACATATTAAATTTTAATTGTCATTTGTCATTGTATTTTATTTATAATAACACAGTCATCAAAGATTAACTAGTCAAAAGTAGTTTTTATCATACTACCTGTTGTTGTTTACATAGCTAGTTGCATTGTGATATGTGATACCATTCAGTAATCCAGATTTGATCATCTGAAAAAGTGTGGATCAGGGTAATAGTTTTGCTTTGAAAATCCAGCAAAAGATGAATTAACTGATTAACTAACCAAAACATAGAATTTCCAAATCCAGATCATTTTGATCCAGATTAAACTTTTTGAACATATGGGCCCTGGAATTGATTCCCCCAAACTCACAACTAAAGGTGTACAACATACAAACTACTCAAAATGAAGCAATTAAATGTACAAAATTTAATACATTGTATACATAATAGAAGTAGCACACTGTGTAGGAAACTTTATCCCAAAACGCAAATAAAATTAAGATAAAATTAAACAAAAAGATTAACCAAATGAAATTAAGTGAAAGTGAAAATACATGCTTGTGATACATTACCTAAAAATGACTGTATTCATTTTTGACCTATTTTCTTCTGGTTAAATTTTCTTTGACTGTACCGCTTAACTCTTTTTAAGTCTAAAGTGCAAATGTTCAACAATGGTGCACTGTTCCATGACAAAAAAATTATGCAATTGTTCTGATATTAACAGAACAACTACAGAAAAAGAATGATGGCAGATTAAAACATTGTTTTGTCTTTCGCTTAAATATGATTGTGTGTCATCTTTGCTTGTGTTCATTTGCATTTTATTTTTGTTCGCTTCAGCTATGATAAACAGACATGTGGGGCAGAGCTATCAAAATAGGGAAAATATCCTTTTGGGGTTGGGGCATATTTGTTTTGGTGATTTAAAATATCAACAGTTTTTACCAGAAATCACTTATTGCCCCTTTAATGCAGATTTTTGCCTTGCACAACCTTTTACTGCTAAGATTTTGTATGCCCTAGCACTAATTTTCTTTATTTTTTATATATTGCTAGGCTGTGAGTTGTTCTTTAAGGAATTTTCAGGCTTTTAACCGTCATATCAACATTTGCATGGTATCAATAACCACTGAAAACCAACAACTGTTCTACTGTAACCATAAACCAGGTTTACTCGGGTCTGTGGTAACACCATTTGTCTTTATTCAGAGTATGATGTGTCAACATCCAGCATGACAAAAATTTTAAAATTTCACAATTTAAAAATGAAAAATCACAGCAACTTGTGACATCACACATAGCAAAATTAAAATATTAACAAATTCATGCTGTGACAGCAGCAACAAATCTCATACAAAAATAAATTTGTATGAGACTCCAGTTCTACAGAGAGCATGATATAGTTTATACAAAATCCCATCGTTATTGATGATTACACAATTTAACCTCGCAATGAAGAGTTTCAGATAAAATAATTCATGAGTTCACAATAATTCATATGTAAATTCGTCATTATAATATGTGACGTCTTTTAATTTTACCATGGATAATTATTTACAGATTTCTTTAAAAAACAATATTGTTTAATAATGTACAGACAGTAAATTAGCTGAACATTTGTGCTTTAGTTCCTGTTTCCATTGTATCGATTATGATCGTTTATTCAGAAATTAATACTAATTCTCTATTGAAAACATTACTATATCAGCAAAAAAGCTGTTGTGTCGTCATGACTAATGGAGCCCTAGAGGACAAATTGGTACAATAGACGAGATCCAGTGAGGCACCTTTGCATTAGCTCCCAACAAGGTATTAACAAAGTTGCTACAGCTATTAGTACATTGGAAGTTGGAGGTGTATGTGGAACACCCCCAATTTCTACAACCATTCCCACTGTATTGGGACATTTTTCTTCACTTAGAACTCTTAATTTTTAATTGATTACTCTTTTATGCCTCTGTACAGTGATTTGACATAAAGTGCCAGTTAGGATTATTGTATGATATAAAACATACTAAAATTAACTAGCATCATATTTAGAAAGTTCACAATAAAGATATTGTCCTATCAAATCCCTGTAATCTCTCCACAAATCGCAGAACATCTGTCATTACTCCAGACATGCACCACAAAGACACCTGATGATTGCACATTCTTTCTTTTAAAACGTTTTGTATTAAAAGATGTATATAAAAATCAATCATTTACATATAGTAAAAAGATTCTGTAGCTTTCACTGTTTACAAACACGAAATTGTATATACCCAAATTGTTTTCCACTTTTTAATACACATGGTGAAAGGAAATATTGCTGAGACTGTTTGATTCTGACTACACTTCAAGCAGGTCCCAAATTAAAAATTTATATTGTGTAAAGTATAGAGTCATTTAGAGCGTTTGCCATGACACTGATGTTGATTAAATGACAATGCTTGTCTATTAAATAATCAAAACACTTTCTTCATTTGATTTTTAAGGAAAAGAATCTGCAACATTAGATGTTAAAAAGTAAAAACCTCTTGCATTCACATTGCAATGTGATTTGTGAAGTTGAAGCGTGCCATTTCTGTGTCACTACCAAATGGTTTTGCAACAATAATGATTTTAAGCAAGGTTTTGAACCACAGGTTAAATCTGTCCCAATCTCATGCCATTGGTTGAGCCAACTGTGCTGTATCTGGCTGTTTGGGCCACTAAAACAAACAGAGAAATACAGACAAATGGAGACATACAAAATGTGCACTGCTTTGTGTCCCCATCCAGGACCAGGCCTAAGAACCACTGTGATAGGAGAAAGTATTTACAGTAGCATTATATGTTGGATAGAGACACTTCACCTTTAACTCCAGACTACAATACTCTCTCAGCAAGCATAAAGAATGTATATTCAGTAATGGCTGCGTTACCTTTCAGAAATATATAGTAAAATATGCCTTAATGAGCAGCAAGAAAGATGACATCACACTATATTAGTCTATATGAAAATGTAAAAAATGTGAGTATTTCCAAAAACTATTCTGTAGGTTGGCCCTTTTTTAAAGCAAGTCAAAAAAATAAGTCCAGAGGAAATTTATGTTTATTCAGCATAACACAATGTTTTAAAAGAACATATGTATTTTACACTTACACATCCCATGAGGAATCCCATGCTATTATTTTTTTCTGGAAGTGTTTATTGTCCCCTGTATTCCTTCATTTTAGAAAAGTGATCCATTCATTAGAGAAGAAGCTACATTTGAATGCCGTGTACTGTCTGTTTAATATTCTCCAGCAGAGCCCTGTTTTCCGGGCACTGATACTGGTCTTGTTCTGTATACATCTCCGTTATTGGAGTGACATAAGCATCAAAGTTCTGTTCACTTATTGCCTCCTGTGGAACACAAAAGAAAGTTACTGTCTGTGAAAATGTGTAGTGATGGTGATGACATCACATATGAATCAGGGTGGCATGTCAAAATTTAATTGAAAATGTCTTTTGAATTTAAATTCTGTTCCTCAACTTGAAGCAGCAGAACCCATAACTAAATTTTAGGACATTAAAATAGCATGAAATTGTAAGGATTTCATTTAACTGCAGTCATTTTTAATATTCAATTCATAGTAGTCATTTCAATGTCCAGTATGAATTAACCATAAACTCATTATCATATTCACACACATTATATGGGATATTTCCAGAAGCATTAGGTTATATCAAAGTTTTTTTAATCCTGCTCCTGGTGACCCTGTCCTACAGTGTAAAGCTGCAACCCTAAACAATGACATCTAAACTTAACTGTAATCAGTTTGGATTAAAGTTAGGGCAGGAGGAGGAAGGTCTGAGCATGTAAAATTTAGGAAATGAGAAGTTTGGATATCCAGGTGCAAAACTGAAAAGCTTGTTACATTGTGTAACAGATACGCTGAGGCAGCGGGATCCATATGCAGCGGTTTATTGAAAATCACACACGCGAGGAGGAAAGCGAAGCCGAGGTCTTCCTCTGGGACGAGGGGCTGGCCTCTCGGGATGCGCTCTATGAAATTCCTCGATGAGAGTGGGATCTACGATATCCCCGGCATTGACCCAAGAGCGCTCCTCTGGGCCGTACCCCTCCCAATCCACCAGATATTGGAGTCTCCTGCCCTGGCGTTTGGAATCGAGGAGTTGCTTGATAGACCTCCTCGCTGTCAATCAAGATGGGGGGGCTTGCTTACGGATGCCCCCCTCCGGACCTCCAGTCAGCGCTCCAGCGGGTTTGAGCAAAGACACATAAAAAGTAGGAGAAATACAATATGTATTAGGTAATGCTAAGCGAGCCGAAACAGGAGTAATCATATGGAAAATTTTAAACAGGCCCATGTACCTTGGACTGAGCTTCCTGCAAGGGAGACGGAGATGTAGATCCTTGGTGGAGAGCCACACCCACTGGTCTGGTGCAAAGCGATGTCCGGGTCGTCGGTGTCAATTTGCTTGTAGAATCTGTCGTCTCATAGCTCAAAGTAGGTGGGTGTGAGCTTTCCCAAAGACGTCCACACACCGCTAAAGCCAATCTGTGATAGCAGGAAGATTCATGGGTTCCCCAGACCAGGGAAACAGCGGAGGCCGAAAACCCAGGACACACTTAAAGAGGGTCATACCTGTAGAGGGCTTGACTAAAAAATTCTGAGCGTATTCTGCCCACATCAGGTATCTGCTCCAGTCAGCCTGACGCTGGTTACAATATGAATGTAGGAATCTGGTGATCTCTTGATTTAAATGCACCGTTTGTCTGTTGGTTTGAGGGTGGTAACCAGACTTCAGGCTGATGTTGACACCAAGGCTCTTGAAGAAAGAGGCCCACACATAAGAGGTAAATTGTGGACCCCGGTCAGACACTATATCCTCAGGGAGGCCAAAAAATCTGAAAACAAAATTACACAATATCTCGGCAGTCTCAAAAGCTGTAGGTAAGTTGGGTAGACCAATTAGATGGCAGGCCTTGGAAAAATGATCGACAATGGTGAGTATCGTGGTGTTACCCTGGGAGTTAGGCAGGTCGGTGAAGTCAATAGCTATGTGAGACCACGGTCTCTGAGGTGTGGGCAGAAGCTGTAGAAGATCAGCGGGTAATTGTTTAGGTGTCTTGGTAGTTTGGCAGACGGTGCAGTTCTGTATGTGGGTGATAGTATCGTTAGAGAGTTTGGGCCACCAGCAATGATTCCTCAGGAGGTGAATGGTAGCTGCGATACCCGGATGGCCTGAGCTAGGGCTTTCATGAACCTGAGTGATTACACACTTTCTAAACTGTTCTGGGACAAACGTTTTAGGGGCATTCGGGAGGTCGCGGGTGAGCTTCATTCACATTAAGTATTTCAGTATGCCCCACTGAGTCCCACTGAACCAGGGCTACTAAAAGTTTCTTGGGTATGGATGTTCTCCAAAGAACCTGACCTGGGGATAACCTCAGCCTGATGTGACAGGGCATCGGCCTTGGTATTTTTAGAACTGGGCCGGTAGGTGTCAGTGAAATCAAAACGGGTGAAGAATGATGACCATCTTGCTTGGCGAGGGTTTAGGTGTTTGGCTG
This sequence comes from Botia almorhae, assembly GCA_036877575.1. NCBI lineage: Eukaryota > Metazoa > Chordata > Actinopteri > Cypriniformes > Botiidae > Botia > Botia almorhae. The sequence continues at coordinate 29,594 of JAZGTJ010002503.1, forward strand.
AACGTAAACATTCAAGATTCTTATGATCTGTAATCACCATAAAAGGATGTGCAGCTCCCTCAAGCCAGTGGCACTCTTCTTAAGCAAGTTTGATCGCTAATAGTTCCCGATTACCCACATCGTAATTCTGTTTTGCAGGTGAGAGCTTGGGTGAAAAATACGCGCAGGGATACATCTTAGGGTGCAAACCGTGGTGCTGAGAAAGAATCGCCCCTACACCTATATTCAAGGCATCAACCTCTCCAATAAAAGGTAATTCGGGGTCAGGGTGACGTAAAATGGGTGCGGTGGTGAAGCGTTTCTTTAATTCAGCACAAGAGAAGCACTTTAGCAACGAGACCAACAGTGTGTAAGTACATTTAGACTTGTCTTTAGTTGTTTGTAGCACAGTGGTAGGAACTGTATTTGTTTTTATCTTGTTTACAATAATAGCTCGTGTGAAAGTCACGTTTGGTCCCGCGCTTCCCCGCGTGAGTTTCGGTAGCTTTTGTTGTGGTTAATATAGAGGAGTGTCCTGCTGAATTCAATCAACGCAAGTTTAGGGGAGTATATAAACATTCAGTTCACCGTTGGCAGCGATCGCGGCAGCCCTCCTCATGTGAAGACGGATGAGTGTAAAGACCAGTGACTCCTGCGTGACTCCACTGAGCAAAGCACTTAAGTACTATTTTTTTTTATTTTACTTCTTTTTGTACCTCTTACATAAGCACTTATATGATGTGTCTAATTCGTGTTGTTACTATCACTCACAAACCACGCAATGTTTGCTACAGGTTTCGCAATTCTCATAACCTTCGTACTGTACATATGTCTTCTGATACATCACTAACTCTTTCTGTGAGCCTCTGGAATTGTCAGTCTGCTGTTAACAAAGCAGACTTTATGTCCATAGCTCTGCTATTGAAACACACTGGTCACTCTACTACACACATCGTATCACTTCCTTCTTGCGCTCAACATCCAAATCACTCCCGAACCACCACACACCCCACCACAAGTCTCCTTTCGCAGAAACCTACTCTCACTTTCACCCACTAGACTATCCGCTATGGTTTCATCTGCACTCCATCTATCTGACAAACTCTCCTCACTTGATACTGATAGCGCTACTAAAACACTCTGCTCTCGCCACACCTCAAACTGACATACTTATGCCAGCAACACCACAAATGCTCACTTCTTTTTCTCAGCTCTCTGAGTCTGAGGTCTCCAAACTCATGTCATCTAGCCATCCTACCACCTGCCTGCTCAATCCCATTCCATCTTATCTCTTTTAAGATATTTCTCCAGCAGTCACACCAGCACTTACTCATATAATTAACACATCTCTTCACACTGGTATTTTCCCTACTACATTTAAGCAGGTTAGGGTAACCCTACTGCTAAAGAAACCCAACCTAGATCCAGCACTACTTGAAAACTACAGACCGGTATCCCTGCCTCCATTCATTGGTTCCAGAAAATTCTGGAAAAAGTTGTGTTCAGTCTCTGCCTTTTTCACTCAGAATAACCTCTTGGATAACAACCAATCCGGCTTCAAGAAAGATCATTCGACCGAGACTGCACTGCTCTCGGTTGTTGAAGACCTCAGACTGGCTAAAGCGGACTCCAAATCGTCAGTTCTTATTCTGCTGGATTTGTCAGCCGCTTTTGATACTGTAAACCACGAGATTCTGCTGACTTCTGCTGTCAGTTCTTATCCTGCTGGCTTGTGTGTGCGCAACCAGGGCAAACCCAGAAAGATGGTGTGGTTGGGAGTCGAGATGGCATAAAAGCATAATGTCTCAGAGTGGAGCACCCCCATGAGCAGATGTAAATTGCAAATCCGTTGGGTGCTCCACTCTTCGTAGTCCCAATGGGCGACCATCTAATGCCTCCACTTCTAGGGAAGAAGAACAGGGTATTAGAAGAATATCAATTCTTCTGGCAAATTCGATAGATATGAAATTGGCTGCAACACCCAAATCGATGAAAGCATGTGAATTGACAGTAAGATCATTGATAGTAATAGTTACAGGTACTCGAAGGGAATTACTTAAGTGATTAATAGTTGAGGCTACACTCACCGGAGGTGGTCTTGAGACGGGACAAATGGGACAGGAAGCTATTAGATGACCACATTTACCACAACATAGACATTAACTAGACCGTAGGCAATTCTCACGTTCTTTAGAGGTAAGATGAGTATAATTAACCTGCATGGGTTCCGGCTGCACATTCGGGTCTGGGAACTACGAAGGGATGATGATGACGACGTGTTTGAACCAGGTTTTTAACTTTCTCAGGTTGCGCCCTCCATCTCGACAGGCTAATTTGGACTGGAGCTCGTTATTGAGACCCCGGCGGTACAGCAGCTTGAGAGTGTCCTCAGCCCAGTTGGTTTGTGCGGAGAGGGTTCGGAAGTTCAACGCATATTCCGCCGCGGTGAGATTTCCCTGGTTGAAAGCTAGTAGCTGTTTGCCGGGACTCAAGCTTCCAAAAGGGTGTTCAAACACCTCCCTAAATTGTCATGAAAAGGATTCAAATGTGGGAAAAACAGATCCATTCAGCCTCCACACCGTGGTAGCCCAGTCCAGTGGCTTCCCTGATAGGAGAGAGCAAACAAAAGCGATGCAGCTGCTCTCTGTGGGATACAAGGTGGGTTGTGAGGCAAAAAGGGAGCATTGTAACATAAACCCCTTGCACCTTCCCAAATCACTGTTAAATTTGTCAGGGAATGCTAATCTCGGACTCACTGGGGTAGACATGGTGGGCATCGGGTGATTGGGTGCCGTGGTTGCTGCAGGCATAGCGGATAGAGGAAAAAACAGGGATCTTTGGAGCGTCCTAACCAGCTCCTCTGTTAGTTGCTGCTGATGAGCTGAAAACTGGACTGCCTGGGCCAATAGCTCGGCAGATAGATGACTGACGGCTGCTGGATCGCTTAGTGGCAATGTCTTCTGTAACGGAGATGCTGGGCCAGCGGGATCCATATGCAGCGGTTTATTGAAAATCACAATCAGTAAACAGGCAAAGGTCAAAAACCGGCAGACAGAGCAATGGAGGTGAGACAAGAGAAAAACGTAAATACAGGCAATGGTCGGGGCAGGCAGCAAACAATCAACAACAATACCCAAATGAAAAACAAGGGGCAGGCAGCAAAGGTTCAAAAACAGTCCAAGTGGTAACAGGAAAGCAGTCCGGAGACACGCTCTGAAATGTAGCACATGGCAAACAAGACATTGCACTAACTGAACTGTAGTTGTGGGCTTTATAGGGAAGCTAATAGACTGCAGGTGGCAAACAGGAAGCTCATCAGACCTTGGTACAGGGTCGATGGAAATTGTAGTTCAGGATGGTGAGTTAGTATTCTGGTGAGGGTTCCTGCTGGTGACCAGCCGGGGGCGAAGCAGGAACCTCCTTCGTAACACATCAATAGTTAATGTTTGAACTGCTGCCTATACAAATGTAGATTTAATTTACTGTTTTGCAAGAAAACATTTGTGAACCCTTTGGAATTACAAGCACAATTATAGACAAATACAATCTGACTTAAACAAAGTAACTGGATTGAGAACTAATAAGACAATAACAAACTAATACGTTTTTCTGCTTTATGAACGCGCAGTAGTCCTAGAGCTTCAAACCTTGATTGTAATATATATAACCATAAAGCTGCCATTAAATGAGGTTGGCAAAACACAATGTGGAATTTGTTTAATTTAATCTTATATTAACCTTTACATGTTTACATGTCATGTAAAGGGAGAAAATGACAAAAAATTTATTTAGGATTAAATTGAGCTAATATTTGTTAAATATGAATACAATCAATTCTAATTGAAAGAATAATACTGCTGTGAAAAACATTCTAGTATCACTAACACTGTTGACAGTCTTTCCATGATAGTATACAATGATAGAATAATGCAGAGTTAAGAAAACAACAGAATTAAAGTGTGAACGAATGGTCTTACTCTCTGAGGTAAACAGCTATTATTTCTAAAGGAAGGCTCTTTGTAAAATGATGATTTCTGTAGGGGAATGCAAAGATCTGTTAACTTACTACATACAACACGCTCAACACATTTATAACATTTGACCACGTCTGTATTTAACATCTAATCTAATAACTTACCTGCTCTTGTGCTTCCTACCATCCTGGTGCTTTCAACAAATTCTTTATTACATATTTTAAGGGGTTCATTTTTATGTTACTTTAGATATTTTATCAGTGTTTTATACAGACACAGTTTTATGCAGTCAGCATTTTAATAAATGACATATAATATTTAAAAGCTATACGAATCAATGCTAAAAATATATGCTTATATTTAAAAAAATAGTTCACCCAAAAATTAAAATAAAAAATAGTTCACCTTCATTTAGTCACTGTCATTCCAAGCCTGTATGACTTTTTTGCTTTTGAGAAACACTAAAGAAGATAGTTTGAAATAGGTTGGTAACCAAACAACAGTGGCACCCATTGACATCCATTGTATGGACACAAAACCACTGAGACATTTTTCAGAATGATCTTCTTTTGTGTTACACATAAAAAGAAAAAGGGCATATAGATTTGGAATGATGTGAGGGTGAGTAAATGATGGAAAACTTTTCAGTTTTGGGTGATCTATCTCTTTATTATGCTTTATAGTTATGAACTTTATGAATTTTCTAGATGACACATTTTACACATGAAATCACTCAATAATTTACTACTGTTATATTGTAACAACAGAATTGAAACAAAGATACTGAATGTAGTTACATACAAAGATTTTCAATGTATGATGCAAAAGATAATATAAGAAATTGTCTTTGTTCTTTAATTTAGCCATGTTCCTCTGTAACATTTATCCCCTTTAAAAGTAATTGTTTGAGCTTTCTGACACTGAATGTAAATAATGTCATTTCATTTTTTCACAAACTTAACAATCAAAACGATGTATGAGGTAAACAAGACAGCAAATACTATCAACCACTGCAGCATTATTATTACCTAAAGTTTCTAAAGGAAGAAATCTGGACTGTGTGAAAAATCAATTTAAATTCCCATCATTGTTCACCTGTGTACTAGTCTTGAACAACCCCAGTCCAGACTATTTTGACTAATTTGTTCCAACTTGTTCTTTATCCATTAGGGATGGTGGCCCTTTCTTTATGAGCTGGACATTAGCTAAACTGTTTATCAGTGAATGGCTGAGGTTGGCCAGCTCATGCAGGAGAGATTCATTTTGCTGTTCAATCACCTTGTTTTCTTCCTCTAGAGACTTTAAATTTGACTCCATTGTGGTAATCTGTAAAACATGAATTAGAAGACGTACATTTATTGTGATAAGAAACTTTACACTATAACAAAAGAATGCATCATTTTGAATGGTTCGATTAATGGGTTAGTACAGTGTGGCATGTTAAATGTTTATTAACTGAATGTGTTATAATGATTTTTAGAGACAGACATGTGCCAAACTTATTTATCTCAAGTATTCTCACTTGTACATATGTACATTGGAAAGTCTAATATACAGATCTGATATCTGAACACATTTATTTATCTCATTTATTGTCCTGTTTACATTCATATAACAGCAACGTGGCCTTAACGACATATATTCCCCTACAGACTGATTTCTGTAGCATCAATGTAATTTAGCTTGAACAGCTGGATTGCCCTACAGATGCATTCGATAATTTAAACTTTATTTTTGCCTTTCTAAATCTCTCTATGATTCAAATGATTAATTCAACCTGTGCAAAAAATGATGGTTTCAGACCTGTTACATGACTCATATAATAAAGCTGCAATCCAAAACTTCTGCCTCTCTGTCGCCATCTCTGTTTGAACAATAAAATTGCAGGTTACTTTGTGCACTTATCTTTCAGTATGTCAAGTCAAATGAAGCCAAACTGACACTAGCCATGAAATCTGACCTAACAAATCAAAATATAAATCTCTACTATAAACTTACTGTTGCAAATCAGGGCAAGGTAAGGAGACAGTTTTAAACACTGATCTGTATTTGCAGAGTAACTGATTTTCGAATAATTGCAGCTTTAGTGTGAGGACAATTGGATACAGGTTTTTAGATATGGGTTGGATAACCACATACATTTGGATTTATAACCATAATTGAAGTGGACCAAATCATGTGTAAATGTGCATATATAGGGTGCTTTCACACCTGCCTTATTTAGTTCGGTTGAATCACACTAGAGTTCGTTTTCCCTCTTGGTGCGGTTCGTTTGGGCAGGTGTGAATGTAGCAATCGCACTCGAGTGCGCACCAAAAGCGGACCAAAAAAGCGTACCAAGACCTCCTTGAAGAGGTGGTCTCTGTACGCTTTCAAACGAACACTGGAGAGGTTCGTTTGTGGTGAGAACATGAACCGAACTAGAACAGACTTGCTATGCGCCTTTGCCGATTGCAGTGCATTAAAACATTGTTTTCCAGCCGCCGCCGCGCTTCATTCTCGAAATGTATAGTTTGTCTAAAGTGATGTATACAAACTATATAGTATACTAATACCAGGGATACAATCAGCCAGGGCAGTCGTCCCTCCAAACTAAAAAGCGGCATGTTGTCTGCCGGCTTTTCTCCTCTCTTTGTTTATTTCCGGAAGTTCCATTGCAATTTTCCAGCACGTTAATTCTGACCAATTGAAAAGCAGTTTAGGAAATACGTTCAATAACATTTGGCCAACAAGTGATGTGGATTTCGTCACATGACAAAACGCATTTTGGTTCGTTTCAACTGGTTCGGACCAAAGCAATCAGTGTGGTGTGAAAAGGCAGAAAATGCTACAATGTATCATTTGTTGCCCTTGGTCCGGACCAAATGAACCGAACCACAAATGTGAAAGCACTCATAAGCACATGTAAATGTGGCTTTATGTTTATGATTCAACTGAAATGTACTGGATTAGATGGTTAATGTTTTTGAGTTAATATTTATAAACAACATACACAAATTTATTATCTTACCTGTGTTTCAAGTTTGATCATATCTGCCTCCCCCTGTGAATTGGATTCAATTAAATCTTTAATATCTTCATCCAGTTGTTTGGCCTCTGTATCACTGTCCAAACCTGTGGAGAAACAGAACAACAAATAAACACATAGACACATTAAGCAGTACAGTATAAGTGACCATGCTATATTGTAAACATAGTCACAACCAAAAGAATAACAAAGCCCTTTAGCCGTGACCTATGTTCCCAATATAGCATGGCCTGCAGTGTTGCTAGATTTTTGTAATGAAGCCAGCCCAATGGCTCATCAAAAGTAACCCAAAACTAGCTGGACTTTAGGGCCCATTTGCAATAACGTTTGCAATGTCAGGCCTTTTCCCTGAAAAACAACCTGCAGCAACTGTTTAGTCCAAAGTAGCCAATTTCTATGGGAAATGTTTCAGTTATGTATGTAACCTTTCTTACCTGATTGAAAGTATGAAACGTTGTGTCAGTGTAGTGACACTAAGGGAGTTGACTCCCCTATTGAATTGATGTTTATACAAACAGACCCATAAAAATTGGCCAGTGGAATTTGCATGCCAGTCTTTGCCAGACATGTGGATATATAAGGGAGTTGGTGTGCACTCAGTTTTGTGATGAGGAGCCGTAAGCTGTCAGTTCAGTGCTGTGGCAGGAGGGACACAACATCTTGTTTGCTCCATCAGGAAACAGGTTACATACATAATTGAGACATTCCCTTTCTGTCACTCACTTCGACTATACAGAGTTCCACAGAAGATGAACTATGCTACAAACTGAGTAAACATGGCTAGGCAACTGCATGCCTCGTAGTGAGTGCTAGGCCTAGTTGTAACCTTCCAGCTTGAGATGTAAGGTTCTTACTAAGAAGCTATAAGCAGTGGCCTTCTACTTTACAGAGTTGCACCTAGCATGGAATCTGGGACAGGTCCCTTATTCTGAGGAGAGTGTAACACTTCAAAGACCACATCTTTTCAGAAGGAAGGTACCATGTGGTAGATACAACATATGGACATACCTAAGAGTTAGTACACATATAGCAACCTACTAAGAAGGAACCTATCAACCAAGAGAGTTCCTAACCACAGTGGCAGGGGTAGAGGAAACTCTAAAGTCACAGGGTTTACCAATAGAGAAACCTGACTATAAGGAAAGAGGAAACTGCTTTTCAAGGGACAATTTGTCTACCAGCACTGTGGGGAGCACTGGCGATGTCTGTTTCACTGCCAAAACCTGCTGTGCAAGTTCTCGACATCGTCACCAAACAAGCCTCCTTGCGAGATGGGGTCATGGAGAAAGTGCAATCGATCTGCGTCACGCATCTCTGCAAAGCTGAGCCACAGATGCTGAGGACATTGTCCAACCCACATGCCATGATCTTTATCGCGCTGAGAGTGGAGTCTGTCACCGTATGCTGCTCTTGCATCAACCCTTCAGACGTACCCACGTAAAATTGCCATGGTTTGGCCCGCAGCACTTGTAATCTGTAAGCCCTTGCCATGAGTGATAAGGTAAACATACCGGCCTTGGACGGGAGTCCAGTTCCTCCACGTGGCAGTGTTTTGTGGTCACAGGTGCCCAACAATTGTACATTCCATCTTGCAAATCTTGACGTGCCCCTTGGGCACCCAGTCAAGTGTAGTCATGGAGGACAAGCCTGCAAACTGTGTGCCCACCATGATCAACATGCTCCATGATTTTGTGAGCTCATCATGCACCTCAGGGAAAAAAGCACTTGGGTGGGACAAGGCATTAAGTCGTGCCCCAAGACCAGAAATCCATTATCCAGTAAGCACTTCAGGCAGGAGGGTTCCACTCTATACCTATGCCATACCCATGTCAATGGGTATGTCAATTCAGTGTCCACTTCATCCTGCTCTCCTGCTCTGAGGAAGCAGGGTTTCAGATGAATATTCCTGAATATAGTGATTTCAAAAACAACAGTGCCTTGTCCGTTGCTGTGACTGACATTTAATCCTCATCACAAGCCCTGAACATGATGTGATCTCACCCGAGAACTCACTGGACTGCAGACACAGAGATGAAGTGACCACAATCAGAAGAACAGGGGTGTAAAGTGCTCATCTTTAAAAAGACGCCAACCTACTTTTTTCTCTTTAGAGCATAGAAATTCACTATTTTTGCAATCCGTTTAGAGTCACAGAACAGGACATGGCGAACAACCACTGCATATGTGGCAGAAGAGAACTGGCCCTCCCAGCTGAGCCTGGCTTCTCCCAAGGTTTTTTCTCCATCTATACTTCATTGGAGTTTTGGTTCCTTGCCACTGTCACCCTGTTGGCTTGCTTGCTGGGAGACTGCTGATGTCTAACTTAGCCTAGGGTTTTGTAGTGTAAACGTCTAATATTTTTATTGTATATATTTTATTATGTATGTATTCTACTTTTGCATGTTGTGTGTAGTTCATGGTACTATTGCAAATCCTTTATACCCCTGTGCAATAAGATGTTATCTTTTATATGCCATCCCTATGTAAGATAGAAATCATATCTTGCTCAATAGTTATTCATATCTTATCATAATCATATCATATCATAATCATATCTTGCTCCAAGTTATTGTGGTTTTATCAGTTCAGTCAACCCTTTATTCATAAACATACTATAAACTTAGTATACCTAATTAGTCTTATACATCTCACACATATTATTTGCAATAATACTATTAACATGTCTGACATTTGTTCTGTGTTTTATTCATTATTTTTATTATAAATTACTTTATAATAAATTTATTATTATTATTCTTTGTTTTTTATGTAAACGCTATATAAACAAAATTGAATGAATTGAATATGCTGTAAGATTCAAGCAGGAGAGTAATGTTTTTATAAAAGAGGCATTTGGATGATCAACTGCATGAGTTGACAGCTCCACAAAACAAATCTAAGTGAGTGGTGCACATCAGCTCCCTTATATACCCATATGCCCCGTGCAGACTGGCATGCAAATTCCACTCATCCACTCATCCACTCATTTTTCATTGGTCTTTTGTTTAAAACTGTAAATTGCACTGTAATTTGCTTTGGATTAAAGCGTCTGCCAAATGCTTAAATGTAAATGTAAAAAAATAAGCCCATAAGCAACTTACAATTGTATCTTTCAAACAGAACTGGCAAACGTGCAGGAAAGTTATGGATTGCAGCTTTAAGCCAAATGCTCATTTAAATGTTATAAAGTAAAATACAATTTTATGTAAAATGAAATGGCATCATTTAGATAAAGAATATAGTATCTAAGTTACTTTATGTGGCTATGGAACATAAATAATGACCAACTAAAGATATTAAAGATACTAAAGAAACTTTTTCTAGAAAGTAAAATGCTAGTAGTGTTTACTATGCAGTAGACGTTTATGTGCCACTCATGTATGTCTTAATATTTTGAATAAAATATAAAACAACTATTACAGCACTATTGGGAAAAAACTAGGGCTGCAAGATATATCGAAACCACAGAAATATTGCAAATGTGCAAATCACAATATGCATAATGTAATAGTTCGCAAGAATTAAATGATTTTAATTTTGAAAATCATTTAAAGGTATGTATAGTCAAAGTTTTAGTTCAATGCAGAGACTGGCACACAAATGCACAAATATAAGTTGGAATATTTGTTTCTTTTCCTAGAAAGAATGTGGAACATGGTTAACATGGTGTTGGTTATCTAATTTTCAGTTTTTAAATATATTTAAATATAATTTATATTGATTTCACAAAATTAAAGTATTATTGTATCGAATATCACTTATTGCATGATTTAAGCAAGTTATTGCATGTTAAAAAATTGTATCAGTCAGACCTATTAAAAACCGGACAGATGATGATGTTACCGTTGCTTGTTTGTTGTTTATTTGTGAGCATCTTTACTCCTGATGGTCTGGCCTTCTTCATAGCAGCTGTGGCTCGTGGGCAACCAGAGAGACTGTAACAATGACACACAGACCATACACTATTCACACAAATGCAAAATTGTGCGCGGCAAGTAATACAAAAAAATAAATAAAATAAACCTCTATTTTGGCATTTTGAACTGTTCTTTGAACACAAAAGCGGCAAACCCTTGGTCAAACACTAGGGGGCGCTCACGCCTTAATAGTGACAGGTGTCTTTCAATTATTGTTACCATCTTACATGCTCATTTGGACTAATGTTTTGTGTTTTCTAGCTATATATTGTATTAATATATTCTAGCTATATATTGTATTAATATATTGTATTTTTATCAATCACCAAGTGATTGATAAGTCTTTTATACATCTGGCTTACTACTGGTTGGTCTCTATGCAACATCTGTGGTCTGTTTTGTTTGGTGGATGGTATAGCATGGCATCCATGTCTAGAATAGCTAGAAGTAGGCATTGTATAGTATACTGCCATTTGTTTTTGTAATATTAGTATATAAACAGTATTATTCAGTAATTAACATTTTCAAACTGTAATTTGCTATTAGTGTTGGGTAATAGCTAATAAAAAGTAGCAATGTTACTAACTTAACTATATTTTTCAGTAGCTTGACAGTAGCTCAGTTAGTTTTAAACAGTGTAGCTTTTCCATTAGGTAAATACATTATCCAGGAAGTAGCGGTATAGCGTGACCAAAAGCTACGTTCTGTTTTGTGTTTTGACAAAACAGCAATGCTCTGAAGCAGCGCAGTGTCATTCTTTATCTTACTTGGTCACAAACTAAAATTGTGCATCTATTGTTATGTCACACATCTTGCGGCTTTACAATTCACTGAGAATAGATTGTCTCATGACATTGAGATGAGGTGGGTCATAGTCATCTGGCTGTTACGGTAAAGTATGGTTTTAAATGGTTGTGATATCTTACATTAGAGTATTTTGGTATTGCACTTATTTTTTAATACTTTTGTTTTTCTTTTGCCTGTAATTTCATAATCAGTGAGCGTGAATAAGAATAATTACATTTCTGAACTTAGATTGCTATGTAAAGTTTGAAGTAAATGAAGTGCAAATAGAGCAAAGGGCCATTCATTTATAATACAGTAATACATTTGATAAGAAATATGACAAATACACAGTGTCAATATAATAACATGATCACCACAATAAACCTATTTAAAACAGACTTCATGATCGCCAATGATTGATGATCGATTACAAACCTGTCACATTTATAATTTACATCTCTAGAGAAGCATACATGTATTAAACTGACTGCACATTTTTGCATATATTTATGTTTGAGTATTGTGTGTATCTCGGATAGTTTACAAAAGTAAACAATCTTTGAAATCATTGTATTGCATTACATTGTTTTAAACCTCAAATCTTTTAC
>JAZGTJ010002504.1:0-41875 GCA_036877575.1 Botia almorhae
ATTACTGATGTTAGGATGTGAGGATTTTTTTAATAATACAGTGATTTCATATTTTGTAGTATTTTATTCCATTTAACTTAAACAAATTTGGTTACATTTAGATTATCAATTTTTTTTACTCAACTTTTAAAAAAATAAATATGAATTTACAAATCCCACAGGCATTGAAATCTACATCATCAGATGGGTTGCATTTTGAAATAATGTATGTAAACGACCCCAGTGTGTTACGCTCTCAGTCAGTTATGCCAGAATTTGTCAAAGGACAAAAATTTGCAGCAGACGTCAATAGTTTGTGGCAAAAAAATGCATTTGTGATTCACATCACCCTGTAAACAGGCCTGGGGCTGAAAAAAAAGCATCTCGCCTTGATTTTTCTGATGTTTCTCCTACATATGATGCTGCAACATGACTGTGCTGGACCTTTAGAGTCATTGGGTTTATTACAATCTGTGCACTCTCATATATTTCTAGCATGTTTTTTTTATCACAAAGCAACAAGTGAAGGAAGCTGGACTGGATGGGTGCAGAAGTATTCAGATCGCATGTATACATGCGAGCACTCTCACCCACACAAGTGAAACAGCCACTCAACTCTTAGCTGCACTTTTTCACAAGAGGCAGGCTGTGCGCAACGCACTGCTGGATAATTGGGTTTCGCACACGCTCGCACATGGAAATCCAAGCAAACAATAATTGTTTGTGCTTTTTTGTTGCACTCTTCTGGGTCATTATGCATGTGTGTGTTGACATGTGAAGGACCATATGTGCAAACGCAGACGCATAGATCGGGCTTGGAAAACTTCATGTGTGTACAGCACATCGCCCACACACACACACACACACACTATAAGGCTAAACGGCATTGTAGAGGATAAAAGACCTGATCAAATGTGTGTGTGTGTTTGCTGGGCCTGCCCCACACAGACAATCACATTTGCACATGTGCTGTCATGTATAGAAAACAGGTCACCACCTACCAAAGGTCATCTCTCAACAGACAACTTTCCCTTCCGCTGTGGTGCTGGTGGTTGCATCATGAATATTTCTTTTCCCCACCTCCACATCTTTGAAAATGTCCTGGTCTTGCATTTTATTTCTTTTGTTATTTTAATGACAAACCGTAACAGCATGCATTAATAACTGGCAGGTCATTCTGTAGTAGGCAGTAGTCATTGGTTGTATTCATTGTTAGACTGTGTGTGTTTGTGTGTTCCTCTTTTAGGCAAGGGAAGAACTGAAGCCCGTCAGGGAAGACTTTGAAGCCAAGAACAAGCAGCTTTTAGATGAGATGCCGAAATTCTACAACAGTCGCATTGACTACTTTCAGCCCAGCTTTGAGGCACTGATACGAGCTCAGGTGAGTAGCACACTCGCATGATTGGTTATCAATCACAAATCATCAGCTCATCAATCATGGTTATCGATCACAAAAGGAATCACATATAATGTTATAAAAGTTACATGACACTCTAACAGCTCAAAATTTCCCCCTCCCGTCATCCAGTATAGTACATTAACATTTATTTGCCCATGTTGAGTAATTCTATATTAGGCTTAGAAAAGTTTGACAATCCTAACATTGTCATTTACTTTTTAGAAATCTTAGTTACATTAGCATGTAATTATCTGAGTCAGAGAAGGGATGGAAAACTACATTTGTGCAAGAAACCCTGACTAACATTATAAATGATTTAGTAAAAGGGGGGGAAAACTTGGTGGATAATTTACTTAATATGCTAATATTTGTGGTTTAAATATAAATGTAAGAATGATAGTCACGTGTTTTTTTCCTAACACCTTAGACAATAGGCCAAAGCTTTATCCTTTTCCTCTCTTCATGTGACATGATGACACCAATAGAAAATATGATCCTAAAGTAATGATGGATCTTGGCATTTATATAACAGGTATCATATGTGCTTCCTAACTGTGAACTTTATAAATTATAATAAATACTGTTAACATTTTCTAGTGATTAGACTTTTTTTGTCATCTTTTAAAAACATTTGTGATTTAATCTCATCAAGATCATCAAGAACTTCTTTGGTTACCATGTACACCAACTTTTTAAAAAACGGCTTTCCTTTTTTATGATTTAAACCCTGGGAAAAGGACAACAATAAATATACATAATAGATGAAGCCATGGTAAAGTGTTTCCTAGACAGTTTTAATGTAAGATATGTAAAAAAACATTTTTTTAAATTAGTTTTAATAAAAAAATAAACAACCCCAGAAATAATAAAGTGGCAGAACACACTGTAATAAAACTTCAATCTTGATGCTCTCTCCACCCAGATGTAATGGGATTAACCCAGAGTAACACACACACACACACAGTCTCCCTCTATACACTTCCACTCTCTCTAATGTGATTAACCCCCACAATCCTGCCTCCTTATGTCCACAGCTCAGACTCTGCGTGGTATTTCAGGGAGTGTTTGTTTGGATGTGAGAGATATAGATGCTAGTATTTAATGTGTGTTGAAGATGAGAAAAAGACTGTCTTGAATCAGAACTCATGTTGACATTTTAAGTATGTGCTTGTAAAGTGACCCATATACGTTACATGTTAAGCCACACTGTAATAAACCATATCAAAGGCATCAATCTGATTACATTAAATAGTAAAATATCAGAGTCAGCAAATAAATAATGCTATAGCTTAGAACTTGGAGTTTCTTTATCTGAACCAATTTTTAGCAGTTACTTAAATAGTGTCCAGTTTTGAAGTTAGATGTATGTAATTATATGAAATCAGTTTCCGTAAAGTTCACACAGGTGCCCTACTAAAGTAACCACAGGTATAGTTCATCACCATAACTATAGACATTGTAAAATTTGTTAATGTAGCCAGAAACGACATTATTTGTATTTAATGTCGCATTTGACGTTAAATTTGCATTTGAAACGACAGTATTAAGAACATGTTTATGTGTCAACGTGAATTGTCAACCAAATAAATGAATGGATGCAGTCAATAAATCCTGATCAAATCCTGAACAAGTGTTAGATAAATGGTGCATCACTCAATTAATATTTATTAACCAGGCTAACAAGCTCTATGTTCCCACCCCCTCCTCCCAACCAAAAAAAATGCTTTCAAATTATTCTATCAGCCCTTCATTTATGCATGTTAAAAAATCCAAATAATTTTGTCAATGCATGTGTGTTACAGAAAACACTATGGTTTAATATATAGTGTAGTTGCCTAAACATACGCAATAAGTTAATATTCAGTAAGAGAAAGACCACCTCTGCTAGTTGAATCGAAGTAATTTAGTCAATGTGGTGGATATAAGCCATTTTTACAGCTAGCGGTGTTTTTAAACACTGTTTAACGCTTTTAAATGGCTTTGTCTTAAAGCCAAACAGTCCAAGCAGACCAGTACTTGTTAGGTTAATTACACATTTAACAGCCATAATCTTCATGACCCAGGGCACAGAGGGGGCAGGAAGGTCTCCATCAGGACCTGATCTAGTGCCCTGTGATGCCCAAAAAAGTAGTCTAAATAGGCAGCTCACCAAATCTTAAAACACCACCTCTTCATGCTCATAGATCTGGTGTTTCTGGTGCCACAATTTGGTCCAGTAGGCTGGAAAAAAGTAACAGGATAATAAAATATTACCTTGATGTTGTATAGCTTGACTTAATCTCTTAAGAAAATAAAGTGATGTTTTTGTCAGATATGGTAACTCTTACCCAAAATGTGAATTTTAGCTTTTACCCACTGCATTTAAGCCATGCTGATGTGAGGAGTGAACACACACAAATACACTGCAAGTCATGAACACATGCACAGAGCAGTGGGCAGAACTGCAGCGCCCAGTGAGCAACTGGGGGAAGGCGCTTGTTAAAGGCCTTCTGCTACCACTGGTAATCGACTGGCAACCTTCCACAAGCCTAACTCTCTAACCAGTAGGCCACAACTGCCTCCCATATACAAGAAGGCATTTGACATGGGATTAGAAACATGGTTCTCCAATGCTAGTGTCAACACACCATCCAGATATGCCACTGGGCCTGCTGTGTGTATGTCTGATTGCCGTTATCTAATTCATCTAATAAGAGAAGAATTTACTAAATAGAAACATGACCGGCACAGACAATGTCACACTTGACCTATTGAACTGTGGTGCTCAAGTGGGAGACCTAGGTTCGAATCTGACTTGTCACATTTTTAGTCCCACTCCTCCTCAAGTAAATTGCACTACCTTTGTAATGTGTCTGTAAAAATGGTAAAATGTCTTTGTTAAAGTTGGATGTTAAATAGGCAATATAGTGTTTGTGAATATAGTCACTGGTAAAGCACATAATTAAAGATAACGAAGTAGCTATAAATATTACAGCTTACTATATTTGACCAACTATTCAGTAAATGTTATTCCTCCACTAGGAGATCCTAGCAGCTAGTATTTGTACATGTTGGTGATGGACAACAGCCATCTGATTTATAAACGATTGTACGTGTCTGTGACTTAAGTTAAAAAAAACCAAATCTGCTCATTGCTAGAAGTTTTAGATTTTGTCACTAAGGATATTTGTACATATTTGCTTTTAGTACGACAGCAAACAGCAATCACATATGTTGCATTTGAACTTGGTAGCGCTCATTTCTTATGTCATCAATGGAAAATGGCCAGAATGACATCAAACTTTCTTCTGCCTCTAAAACCATGACAAACTTTATGGAAACAGCAGTCTTTTGTTATTGTTATTTAGCCACATGTTTTGTTATGCATTTATCACTTCCTTTATTGAAAGTAGTCATGGGTGCGCTGTGGAAAAATAAAGGTTATAAATAAATGAACACATAAATGTAGTATAAGACTGGTCTTAGATCAGGCTGGAAAACGCTGTCTTTTCTGGAGTTTTCAGCTGACAGATGGGTAGCAGAGAGAGAGAGAGAGAGAGAGAGAAAGAGAGAAAGAGATAGCTGATGACCAACTCTCATTCAGGCAGTTTTAGTATCCCAAGTGCCTTCCATCTAACACCCACATACTCCAAGACACACGGTCACCAGAAGATCTCGAGCTGTGACGATAAAGAGGGTGTCTCTATCAAATACAGGGGTGTAGGTGGGCTCTTATACGGGCAGTGCGGGAAATGCTGTTTGATGCAGGACAGATTATAAAGTGTGTTTGTGTTTCCAGCCATTCTGGTGTGGACTCAGTTTGACTCATCACAGATTCAGTCATGCTGAGAGTCCCTTATCCTGCTTAGTCATACACACACAAACACACGTATACACAACCTTATATTGGGGGATGAGGATGGATAGGAACTCGGCCTAGCAGTTCAAATGAGTGATGCACACATATACATCCTGCCTGTCCAGGGAATCATTTTTCATAGGCTGTTGCACTGTGCTAGAGTTTATTTTATTCTGTATTTCTAATTTTATCTTTTTGAAATCCGTAACTTTTTTTCACTTAATCAGTTATTGAGCAAGTACACAACAGATAAGTGTTTAGAATGGTCTGCTTACCCAGATTTACAATAAGTTTATAATGTCTTATTATTGCAATATTAACAGTTTGACATGATTCGTCTGTTTGGTTACATTACATCACATTTGTGATCGGCTATCACTTGTGTGAGAGCTGGGGATAGTGGAGCATTTGTAGCTTGTCCTTATAGCAGTTACTTTGAATTTAATCAGTTGCACCATTTTTTTACCATCTCTGTCTGAAACATAACATTGCAGGGTCATTCCAGAGTTATTTTCCTCTAGATGGCAAATTCTAAACAGCTACAACAAGCTACAAACACTGCACCATCTACAGCACCTGGACATGTGATATATTAGCCAGATCTTCTTCTGAACACTTAACTCTTATGTATTTGCTTAACTGATTTTTGTATTTTTTTAAGCATAATTGCAGCTTTAAACTTGTCATCCACACATCCACATCTGCAAGTAGCTTGCAGTTTTATGTTTTAAACAGAGATGGTAAGACAGAGGCAAAAGTTACAGATTGCACCTTTATATAACTTCTGCCTTTTACATAAAACCCAGTTTGTGATATTTCTGCTCTCTGTGCATCCTGACATTTGAAAGAAGCTACAGTCAGCCAATCAGATAGGAGCTCACCATTTGTCTGCAGTATGTATCCAAAGTTTCATGAGCAGTCTGGGGGCATGCCTTGTGAGGCTAAGACTGCAGAAATTCGGTGCCATACCTGTATTTTAGCTTCTGTGTGGCAGCATTATTCATTGGCCATTTGGACTAAGCTCTGACAGGTCCAAGGCGGATTTTCCTATGATCTAGTTTTCCTTCCAGCCCCACACGCTGCACTGTAAACAGATCCCCTCTCTGCTCTTCATTGTGGTGAGACCACCGTAAACAGCACAGACCAGTATCCGCTTCCATTCAGCACTGGGCAGGAACTGGACTGTCGTAGATCACAGAGTGGTACTGACTGTCATCCAGTCAAGAGTCTTTGATTAGAGTCCAATCAAGTGAAGAGGAAGTTTACACAAGCATGGTAAAAGATCGTAGCTTTTACCGCCTTGAACAAAAGATGAATCTCAATCACAATATTTATACAAAGTATCGGCTCCAAAATGTGAAGCCCTAAGAAATATCTTCAGTCGTTAAACTGTAGTTATGTAAGCTAAGCGGTTGCTTCATAAACAATAAACTTGATTACATTTGTTAGAAATCACAGGAGCAATAAAAAGCATGACATTGCTGCACTAGTCTGTTGAATTTCTGTTTCTTTGTCCCGTTTAACAGTTGGGCAAGACAGCTAAGCACTGAAAAGCAAGTGACCCTCAAATTTGATTTTCCTACATAGAGAGGACCTTTCCTTCTCCTGCCCTTGCGTTAGGTATATATATGCTGCTTTTCAGTAACATTTATTAGTGGTGTTCAGAATCAGTATTACTCTTTTTCATATGTACAGTAGGATTGGTGGTTTGGTACTAATTGATAGCTTGTACAAACTATAACATTGTCATTATTACCAGGAACACTGTGATTCCATTGATTTCAATAGGGATTGTTTGTTGCCCAGTTGAATTTTGAAAATCCTGTTTGTGCATTATTTCAAACTGACTGAAGAATTCATATTTCGAAGCACCCCCACACCCAAAAATCCCATATGCTTAATTAAATGTGGACCTCTTGGGGCTGTAATACTCTAATCAGCTGCCCAGAACACCCTAACAACTGCTTAGTAACCATCTAAAACCCTTTCCTAGCATCATAACGGCAAGTTCTGCATGACCAAGCACTGCTGATATTTTCTTTAGAATGTAAAAGTTTTTTCTCACTGGATTTAAAAGTGGTATGGATTTGTAAGTGCATGTACTGTAAGCAGTATGAATAAATGTGTGTGTGTGGGTTTCAGAGCACAGCAGTTGTATTTCCCAGCGCTTTCAATGGCGTCCCACTCCTCCTAAAGCCTTGTAATGTGATTAAAGGCTATTAATCATCAAAGCACCTCTCGCGGGACCCCTGACTCATGGGTCGGGGGAAGAGCAGGGGCGGGACGCATCAAGAAAGCTTTCAGCCGACACTCGCTCGTACACGATGATCGCTGAGGAACCTTCATATTGCACCTTCATATAGACTGATTGTTTATGTCTCTGTTTGTGCTCATGTGAGAGAATCCTTTTTGAAGTGAAGCAGTCTTTTATATTTAAACAATGCTACAACCGCTTTTAGCCTTAACTTCACATTCTGAAATGCCAGAAATTTATAATGCAATTTATAATGCAAGTGTGCATCACGTCCTCAACGGTGTCATAAGGGGGTGCTATAGATTTAGACTTGATTGTTAAATGGGCAAAAGCAAGTTTTCTTTTGTCATGATTACAGTAGGAACTAAACTAATCTTTATCACTTAACTTTATCACTGTACTGAGTACTGAGGTTTGTTACAACACAAACACAAGAACACACATTATGTACAGTGTGGCTACATGCAGTACGTTGGCTAAGCGTTTGTGCACGAGTTCAGAATGTTTCCTATTTCTAATTTAATGCTGGAAATGTGTGTATCGTTCACTTTAATTCACTTTTCATTCACTTCTCTTTGCCACCCCCTGGTTTTTCTCAGGTGACCTATTTTACAGAGATGCACAAGGTCTTCACTGAACTGACCGATCAGATTGACCAGGGAGGTCTGACAGATGAACAGAGAAAACAAGAGAACGAGGCCAAGCTGAACGAGTTGCGCGCTCTGTCCATTGTGGCCGATGACTGAAAACAATCTGTCATACTATTTGATATGCTACAAAGAAAAATGTCTTGTTCAAGCAGACATTTCCATTTTAAAATTTATTTCTCCTTTGTTAATTTTACAGTTTTTATTTTTATCTTTGTTAATGTGGAAGTCTGTTGTTTTTAAAACCTTAATACAGATTGTGCATGAAGGAACACTAGTGATATACTGATGTCAGTTTTTCATTGCAAAATTCACCATACATCTTACAATTGTGTTCAGATGCTAATATTCTTATGACATTCATTTATTTAACTCTTGATCATGCCTTTTGACCTAGCTTTATGTCCTGTTACCATTCTAGAAACTTGATCTTTTTGTTAAACAAACTTCCTAAATTTATCATTTTCCCTACAAAAGTCACTACAGCTGGCTAACAATTTTGTAGGTTCTTACTGTTTGGGCATATTAAAATATATGCTGTACATCTTATCCTCTAGACATTAAAATAATCTGTTTTGCAGTTTCCTAGTTGTCTACTACAAGGAAAATTAAGTTCAATACAGATACAGATTTTTTTTTATTTTGTCCTTTGGGTGTTTTAAATGCTTTGTCACAAAATATCGGAATATTGCTGTTTTTTTATAACAAATTGAAAACTTTGATGAAGCCTTCAAAATTGGTCAAATAGATGCCAATGAATATTTTTTTTAAAAGTTACAGTGCTACATTGTATACAGTTAGTTACATGGTAAAGAGTAATCATATTTGTATTCACATAAGTTGTGTGTGCTTCCTGACTACATTTAAGAGATTAACCATGTTAAATAAGTTCCACAAGTATTTGAATTATACTCTGGCTCCCTCTCCTGATAGATGAAGAAAATGTCATTTGAGGATTGTTTTTACTCCACATCTGTTTGTAGTTTTAGGTATGCAGGAAAGATGTTTAACTATATTTACTAGTAGTTTGACTGCTGTAATACACACTGTACTGTTTTAAAGTTGCCAATTATTTCAGGACCAATTACTCAAGCCACACATTTTCTCTGAATGTTATCTGTAAAAAAGAATTGGAACTGGAAAAATCATAATTGTGTGTATTTATACTATTGATTATCATTGTTTGACATGAACAATATTTAAATGTTAAGTGCCTTTACTGGTGTACTATAATCCTAAATTTATTGTAAGGTGTTTTATATACAATCAGAATCCTCTGCTTAATGTGTACATGGTTTGTTTTAGCATTTCTCTAAATGTTTGGTGAAATAATCTGCTAAAACCATTTTCTGTAACTCAGTGACTTTAGCCTTATGTTTTAAGTGTGCTTTTTATTTCTCCAACTATTGGTCTT
Source organism: Botia almorhae (assembly GCA_036877575.1). Classification (NCBI taxonomy): domain Eukaryota; kingdom Metazoa; phylum Chordata; class Actinopteri; order Cypriniformes; family Botiidae; genus Botia; species Botia almorhae. The sequence goes on from JAZGTJ010002504.1 coordinate 9,532, forward strand.
GTTTTGTTTGGTAATGTAGTTATGCAGTAAAATTCTTCTGGAAGTTCACTGTTTTTGTCATCACAAAAAAAGCTCTGCCAGTTGCAGGAGCATTCAGCAAGCAAATCTTAACCATTTTAATTTGAATTAACTTCTTACCATTGCTTTAATCGTTTACATTTTAGTTTACATCCAAAATTATTTTAATGGCCTAATTACAAGCACACTGGCGCAAACCATAGCACTAAAACAGGATTGCGATCATACGCTTTATATTTTCCCCTTAAATAACCATCACATTGTGTGCGCTGTCCAATTGTCAACTGGAAAAAGTTTATAAACTGAAAAAAGGTAAAAGACAAAAGCTGGTAGATGAAAGAAAAAAGATAAATAAAATGAAAGATGGTTTACATCAACATTTGGCAGTTAGACATAGATTAAAAACAGCTGTAATTACTTTTGGTTACTATTACACTGGTAATACCAGATCTAATTGAGCACATTGGATTGTGGGATACAATACCTAGCACAGCATATTCTGATATACACAATATTTTGCAAATGTAGCTAGTCATGGTATTCTATGCATACTATAGGTGTATACTCTGCACAGTGTACTGCAGAAATAATACAAGAACACAAAAATGTTAGCATCTTTGTTGGTATTGGAGCAACATTCCAATCAGCAAATCAGGTCTTGGCTTCTAAACACTCAACCAATCATTCCACAGCGACAGGATAAAAACAAAGGATGGTCTACTAAGTCATGCCGCACATTACCACCTTTTAAAAATAACAGCACATAGAAAGTATGAAAAACTAATAATGTATTGTCTTTATTTTGTCAATAAATGTAAAGCACAGTACACCTCTATGAGTTGGAATTAGTCAAACATTTACAATTAAAACTGCTCATTTACAGAGAATGTTGTATGATACATAGACATTTCATTTGGTTTGTTGACAAAACGAAAAAAAAAATCATGCAAATTTGTTCTTAAAAGGTGCAACATTGCCTTTGAAAAATGACCTATGAAAAAACTGGAAAGATACTTTCCTAAACTCTGGAAAACACGTCCCAACAATCCTAATCTGGGCATTATTGCAATGGACCGAAATGTTTTTGTGTCAGGCCTTTATGACCTCAGTTCAAATCAAATAACTGGCTAAAATTACCTATTGGCACTACCAAATATTACATACCAAAACTAGCTTACTCCATAAGAAATTGAAAAAAGGCTAATGCCTCTAGAACCAGACATTATAAAAACTTAGTAAAGAAGCATTAATCTCAGGTCCAACAGCACTGATGTCCCTGTTCTGAATCCAGTTATATAGTATGCAGTATACAGCAGTGTTAACTTATACATTTTCTCAAGCCAATACATAAATTATTGAAAATAGCTTTCGTTCAGCAGCAGCTTGCTTGTCTAGCAAGTCTTGTTAGGCTAGTTAAAACTTGCTTTAGAAAACATTCTTGTGTGGCAGCAAAAATGTGTGTGTGTGCTAGAGTGTATTTCTCTGTGTTACATCTGCTAGAGGATATAGTACTGTATCTTCATGCGATGTGAGAGGTGTCTATATGGATGATTTACTGTACATTTGTGTGATCTGCTCACTGAAAACTCTTCGTAGATCCACACGTTTGCTCTTTAGGGTTGGTGTGAGGAGGCCATTTGACACGCTAAACATTTCAGAGTGCAAATACAAATCTTTAACCTGAGAGAAAGAGAAAACAGCATAAAGACATCAGCTGCTACAGAAATTCTGTTTAATATTATATGACAGTATATTAGCTGCTGTAAACAAAAGCAAACTCTGCTGCACATGCATTTTGCATTTGAGTGCAACAACCCTGTTGTTCCAAACATCTGGGTTAAAGGAAAATTCATGGTTATTTTTTAACTTAATATCTAGATACCGCATCTGTTATATGTTAATTACCACAGAAAATCATTTTGATTATATATTTTGTATAAATAAATAGGAAATGCATTGTAGGACATGCAACCGTTGAGCCTTTTTGCAACTCCTTTTTGGATAGAAACATAGCTGTGGGCTCTGTCCCTTTAAATGCAAACTCCGTTTTATGCAGTGCACCCAAAAATTAATTCCATCATCTGTTACTTTCATGATGCTCCAAACCAGTATGAGATACTTTTGTCTATGAATTACGAAATTAATGTTAACCAGAATGTTAACCAGAATGTTATTGCAACCTTTTATTACCACTCATTTTCATTACCACTCACCTAAGAAAATACAAAACATGGTTTGTTTGTGTGCGTGTGTGCGTGTACACACGCACACTTTTCAGAGTATATCTGAATAGTAGACATAATGGACAACATGACAATTAGAACAACAAAAATATAAAAGGTATAAAGGCTTAAAAGCTAAGGAAAAGACATAGGAGGCAGTTTCAGTGACAAGATGGTAATATGCACCAAATTCTCTTCTGCGCTGGTTTAGGGGCTGAATATAAAGTCTTATCCTTTCATACCTTCGCAGTTACAAATACAGCGTGATGGCCTTTCTTTTATCAACAGTAAAAAGGCTGTCAGTCCCATTACTACGTTTGGTGAAAGACAGTAAGTTATAAAAGGTTTAGAACAAAATAAGTGCAGGTTAATGATGACAATTTTAATTTCTGGGTGAACTATTAAAGAATGCCATTATATAGCTGGAAAGAGGCAGAATATTATGTAATATAACATTATAGACGTTACGTCAACGAACTGGCGTATGGGGTCCCGCTTGAGAGCCCTATTACCTTTACATAGAAAAAAATACACGCCAATGAACATTGGCCCAAGAGGAAAGAGCCAAAGAGCATTGGGCAAAGGGGGCGTTGAGGGGGCACAGCAGGACCCTTCCTGCAGAAAGGAAAGCAATGAGCTGATCAGGCAAGTGCGGGGGTCTTCTCCATGGGAAGAACACCAGTCAGCGAAGAGGCTCCAATTCAAGGCGTAAGCCCCCCTGGTGGAAGGAGCCCTCGCCTGAGTGATAGTGACCACCACACCCGGGGGTAGATCACTCAGGACCTCCGTGTCCCATCCAAGAACCATACCTGGAGGTTCCAAAAACCATGCGCGGGTGCTAGATAGTGCCCCATCCCTGAGAAAGAAGATCCTTCCCCAGGGGAATCTGAGAGACGGGCCGGAAGAAGTGCCAGGGCCAGGCTCAAGCCGAAGAGTAGGCTGAGCTACTAGCCCTGACAGGGAGGCGGGAGGCGCGTGAGGAGGCAATTCATCCTGCAAACACAGCCTCACCTGCCTTGGCGAAGGTCGAGCTCGGGAGTGGAAATGTCACCTTCCTGCGGCTGGCTCTGCGACAAGAAACAGCCTCAGTCCACGGCAGAGCCGAAAACACAGGGAGGAAAACATCTTATCAACAAGCAGACTGGGGGCCATGGTGTGGAGGTGGAATCACGCCAGGGGAGGATGTGCCCGCCTCCATCTGCTTTTGGACTGCTGAGAACTGCTGGGAAAAGCCCTTGACAGTGTCTCCAAAGAGGCCACCTTGAAAGACGGGGGCATTGAGAAAGTGAACTTTGTCGGTGTTCCGCATCTCCACAAGATTTAGCCAGAGATGGTGCTCCTGGACCACCAAGGTGAACATCGACCGGCCGAGGGCCCACGCCGTGACTGTCGTCACCCAGAGGGGGAAATCAGTCAGTGTGCAGCTCCTGCATCAACCTAAGCTCAGAACTACCCTTGTGGCACTGCTTGAGTGCCTTGGCCTGATGAATATGCAGGATGGCCACGGCAGCAGGGTGGAGGCTGCCTGTGCAACCGCACTGTAAGCTTGGCAGCAAGCTGCCAAAGGCCTACAGGCTTGGACGGGGAGATACGGGCAACTCCTCCAGGTGGCAGCACTTTGCAGGCACTGGGGCACCACAATCTCACACTCCACTGGAGAAATCTCCACATGTTCATTGACGTAATGTCAAACGTGACTGACTGAAAGGGAACTCTGATTTTGTTTGGCTGAAGATAAAAGTCAGATACACCTAGGAAGGCATAAGTAAATAAATAATGAGATCATTTTTAATTTTGGGTAAAGTATTCCTTTAAGCCTGGCCTATAATAACATGGAGTACCAACAATAAGACAACAGATAAATCAAAATAATTGTGTTGTAATAGACAGCATGCCACAGATGCCATCCATAGATCTTCAATTGCACATGTCTTTAAGCATCTACCTGCTCAAATGATTTCAGCCCTGCCTGCTTCCCCACTGCTGTCATATCCTCCAGCACAGCCTTTTTCACATCCTGTTGCAAAATGAAATTGTGGGATACTGTATTATTAATTCACTAAACTGAAAACAAGAACTGAAGTATGTCTGTCTGAACTCACTGGATATATCATATTACTTGCTTAATAGTGCTATGAATAAAATGGTCCAATTACAATCCTATAGACAGTTTTTTTACAGTTACTTCTAATGTATGACTTATGAAAGTTTTGCAAAAATATTATGTTTTATATGCATGTAATAATTTTTGTGTTTTCTATCATTTCTTTTTTATTTCTGTAAAATTTGTTTTCTGTAATGCTGCTTTGCAATGCAACAAAATATTGAAGTGCTATATAAATACATTTGAATTGAATTTAAGCATATTCATCAAGAAGTTGTATATTCCAGTGTGTGTGTGTTTGTGTAGAGTGGTAAAGCTTACTGGGTTCTGACAGAGTTCTTCATAAGACCCCACTATCCCTCTCTCTTTGGTCCACTCAACAAACACCTCTGGGTCTGGAACTACGATTCCTATCAGATGAGACTGAAAACAAAAATATATGACAAGAACTACTGTAATTTTCCTCAGCACACTTAAAACCAAAAGGTACGTTTAAAGTAAGGGTTTTTTTTTTTAAATCATGCCTATCTAGACAGGATGTAGAACTTGCCTAAATATGATGCCCAGGTAAGCAGCTTATGTTAACACCATACATACTGTGTCTGCATCAAGACTTACTTGTAGACTATCACCATGCACAAAGACCTGCAGTACTGGAACACAGCGAGTGTAGACATTTTCTATCTTCTCTGGAGCGATGTACTCGCCCTGAGAGAGCTTGAAGATATGCTTCTTTCTGTCTATAATCTGCAATGTCCCGTTCTGAGACCAGAGATACAGCAATGCTTACACAAGAACATCATTTGTTTGCCAATTGGTAAGCGTAAAAAAGGTAAAATAAAAAAAAAGTGTTGAATTAATGGAATATATTTTTGGGGAGTGAGAGGAACTTTTATTGTATATATTTTATAGACTTTTATACATTTATATACCAAACGCAAATGGGTTGAAGAGATTTAAATAAATTTCAATTTTCTTACTGGTAGCCATTGGCCCACATCTCCAGTGTGGAGCCAGCCGTCACTGTCCAGAGCTTCTCTTGTCCTCTTTTCGTCTTTCAGATACCCTTGGAAAACACTGTGACCCCGGATACAGATCTAACATAGGTCCACAATACACAAAGTAGACAAGGTGTTCAATAGTTTTGGGAAGCCTTTCATTTTACCTCCCCATGAGGCAGATTAGATATAATTTTTTCATAATGCTCATTTTAAAGGGATAATTTACCCAAAACCACCTCAAAAGCTTAGAGACAAATAGACAAAAAAAATCGGTAATGACAAAATTTTTTTTTTCATAAATCTCAATTGTATATGCGCATATTCAAACATAAAGATGCATCATACCAGGTTTGATGCCAGTGATGTCAAATGCATCAGTTCTCTGACTCATCACACATCATATTTGAACATGCACAAATGAGATCTGAAGAAGCAAGAGTTTCAGCTGATTCTCAGAGATTTGATGGACACACAAAGCTAATAAACGGCTTCAAAGAACTTTAAATAAAGTGCATGAGTCAGATGGAGAATATTTATGGTGCTTTTTGTCTTTTTTAAGAGCTTGCAAAGGATGCATTTCAAAAGAACAAGTCAGCCTTTAGTGTTAAAATAAAAATATACAGTTGTTCGGTGTAGTAATATATGCTGTGGGCTCGTGTCTCTGCATTGTAATCCACTGTAAAGTAAATCTGATAAAAATACTGACCTCTCCCTCTCCGTTCTTGGCATAGTAGTTCATATCAGGGATGTCAGTTAATTTCACCATATTACAGGGTAAGGGAGCTCCCACATGACCTGAAACACATTTACACTCCTGTAAGGAGGGCTGTCTTTGATAGGACATTCAGGTGGTTTCAGTTGGCCATCCCCCCATTTTTGAAAGAAATGACCAAAAACATATCCCTCTTAAAATCCACCATGCTCTCCTTCCAACCCCTTAAGGTCAACTGTGTCAATGTACTACTAATAATTTTTCAACTCTCTGCTTAAGATAGCTAACAGACAGCAAATTGTTCCAATTAGCCAACTGACAGTTCATAAAGCACACAGCAAATGTTGTAACTAATCTGAGTATTTATGTATATAAAAGCTACTGTTTACATCCTGCAAAACCCTTTTTCAAAAAATAATAGTACCGTGCCATATCAAACATACCTACAGATGCAGCAGGGCGGGGCAACTCTGGCCCTCACGATTTACTCTCTGACCCTAATCTGACCCTAAACTCACCTGCCTCTAGCTTTCTTGTAATCCTGGAGACCTTGGTTAGCTTCTGGTGTGTCTGATTATGGTTGGAGCTAAACTTTGCAGGACAGTGATCCACAGTTGCTTAGGCCTGTGCTATGAACAGGGGTGCCAAATTCTGCTCCTGCACTGGAGCAAAATTGGGAAACCCTGGAAATAAAGGTCTTGTGAACGCAAACCTGCACTCCAGTCACCAGGCATAGAAAAGGTACAGCCAGCAGTGCACTCCGTCTGCCCATAACCCTCGAATATCTGAAATTATATAAACAAATCCTGTTTGCTGAAGTTACAGGACTGGCAATAACTCAATGCAGGTGCACACAATTCTGTAATTCTAAAATTAACATTGTACATGAAAAATGCTCACCAGACAGCCAAGAGTGGCTCTGAGGAATGACAGAACTGTGGGTGAGATTGGTGCAGACGCAGTCAGAATAAAACGCAGGTTTCCACCCAGACTGGCCTACAGGAGGAGAGTGGGAAGTGATGCTGATATCTGGGTAGGTGGCCCTCCACCACAAAATACAATGTAATGATATCAAATATGATGAAAAACATGCATCATTATCAGACTGTTGGTGGACCTTGGACCAAAAAATATGCTGAATGACCACAGCTGTTGAGCTGTTGGCCAGTTGAGCACAAATATCAAAATATCGCCCAATATTAATCCAAAATATCAGTCTATTATTGATCCTGGACAAGTCTGCTGTTCTCATGTGTCAGTATTGGTGGTTTAATAGTAGAATTTTCCCCTTCCACACAGGAGACCTGGATTCAACTCCAGGCCAATGCAAGAGGTGACATTTTAATGGGGCAGTAGTAACCTAATGGTTACAGTTAAACTTGTAACTTAAAGGTTGCAGGTTTGATTCCCAATGCCAGCAGGAAATGACTCAGGTGCCCTTGATGAAGGCTCCTTTCCTCCAGTTGCTTCCCAGGTGCTTCAATAATCTCTGCTCACTGCTCCAGATGTGTATGTGTTCACAACTTGCAACGCATGTTCACTAATCACAGGATGGGTTAAATGCAGAAGTCAAGTGTGGGTTACCGTACTTGACAAATACGTCACTTTTTTCATTTTCACTTTATCTGGTGTTTTATTTAAACTAAATCACAGGCACATCACAGATTTATCTGACAGAAGAGGGCATATATTAGTACTGGATTTCAGTTGTACACAGAATTTGGAGCCGACGCAGAGTCTGTGTAAAAATGACTGAAGAAGCGTGAATGTTTTTTAAGTACTTTCTATAAATCACCAAGGTCACATACAGAGTTTTAATTTAAATATTTTCCACCGGGGGGCTTTACCACTTTTTTTGATTTATGCATTTGGCTGATATTTTATCCAAAGCAACTTTTTATGTAAACTTTTGAAAGAGCATTGAAGTTGCGAATTGGATTATCTAGTAATTGAACCCACAACCTTTGAGCTGCTAACGCAATGTTCCACCAATTGAGCTACAGGAACACCCAATCAGATAATAAACAGCTGGATCATTCACTTGTGAGAGAGGTCCACCTGTATCTTATTGAAGATCAGTATGTCCCACATGCTGTTGTTCCTCACGACTCCACTGCTCAGTTCTGCCTGTTTTCTCCTCACAGCATAGTGCAGAATGGCTCTTCTCAGTGGTGATGTAACCGAGCCCAGAATCTATACACATGAGATGAGGATTAGATCTTGATAACTGTGATTATTCTCTGTTTGTCCACAACACTGATGTTTAGCACTGACTTTGTCATAGATGCGGTTGAGTAATCGAGGGACAACAGGGAAAAAGGTGGGCTTCAGGGTCTTAATGTCATCCATCAGCAGAGAAATGTCACCCTGGTAAAAACCAACTCTTGCCCCATGACAGAACATTGACACCTAAAGAACAAAGATGAAAAGAGAGAGAGAATAAACCAAAAGATACAGTACTTAAAGGACTCAACCAAATCATATAAAGGATTCTCATGTTGAACAGATATGAAGGTACACGTATGTATTGGGCAGACGCTTTTATCCAAAGTGACATGGTTATCCAAAGTCATGCGTTTTCATGAGTTATGTATTGTTTTTTTTTACATTTTCACCCAAATTTACTCAACACAAAATGAATTCATACTTTTTAGGCTGTCGCACAGTTCCTTTTTCTAATTCTCTATAAATTTGATAAAAGTGGTGTTGCTAGTACAATAGTCTACCAATTGAGCTATAGGAACATCTAATCACATGCACAATTAACATTCTCTGCTGTTTTTCAGGTATTGGAGTTGATGATGTTCATTATGATCTTCTGCTGGCAGAAGACTACAGTGGATAAAGCTTGTCACCCTTGGCAGACATATAAAGAGGCTGATGTGTCCATCACGATCACCATACTGACAGATGTTCTCTCTTTCTACATTGGTCTCTCAACTCTGTTCTGCTCAGTCTAGTTTTTCTGCTAAAACACTAGTACAGCTATTCTGCTCTGTTACATCTTTAACAAAATTTCTTTGGTTCTTATCTTGCACTGAATAGAAGGCGACAGAAGGGCAATAAACACTAGCTGACCTGTATGGAAGTTACTAATGCCATTGATAATGTGATAATGCTTTTAGTAGTATTTGCAGTGTTGGTGGTGTTTTCATACTACAGCCCTTTTCTGACAAAAGACATGGGTTTAAGATCTTTTTATGCATGTTCTATGCTGGTTATTTTTGCAGTCAGCATCTATGGATTTCTCCAAATACAGGTCCCAATGTTTTGTTAGTTATAATAGACAAATGTTTTTACTACTGGAATCCAGCTACTCGTCAATACTCTATCAATGGTGTTTAAAGACTCTTAAATTGCATGGGTTTCTTGGCTTCTTGCATACATGCAGTACAGAAAGAATGCTCATTTAAATTGAGATTTAAAACCATTCAGGAGTTATTTAGCTAACTTCTGGCTTTAGTCAAGATGTTATCTTTACTAACAATCAGATCTAAGCGTCACATAAGTTAATTCAGACTGTGAATATCAGCACAGCGGTCAATAAAAAAAAGAATGCTGCAGAAAAATTTAGAAAGTTAACACCCATAAATGGTCATACCACCAAATGTTTATCTGTTTTGACCCTTATGATGTTAGCACTACAGCACTACAACCCAAAATGTAATTATATAGTGTTTTATAATATTTACTGTGATCTACAGGGGTTGGACAATAAAACTGAAACACTGGCCAATTTAGTGTTGGAGGTTTCATGGCTAAATTTGACCAGCCTGGTGGCCAATCTTCATTGATTGCACATTCCACCAGTAAGAGCAAAGTGTGAAGGTTTAATTAGCAGAGTAATAGCACAGTTTTGCTTAAAATATTGCAATGAACACAACATTATGGGTGACGTATCAGAATTCAAAAGAGGACAAATTGTTGGTGCATGTCCTCTCTGGCGCATCTGTAACTAAGACAGCAAGTCTTTGTGATGTATCAAGAGCCACGATATCCAGGGTAATGTCAGCATACCGCCAAGAAGGACGAACCACATCCAACAGGAGTAACTGTGGACGCAAAAGGAAGCTGTCTGAAAGAAAGGTACGGGTGCTAACCCAAATTGTATCCAAAAAACATAAAACCACAGCTGCCCAACTCACTGCAGAATTAAATGTGCACCTCAACTCTCCTGTTTCCACCAAAACTGTGCGTTGGGAGCTCCACAGGGTCAATGTACATGGCCGGGCTGCTATAGCCAAACCTTTGGTCACTCGTGCCAATGCCAAACGTCGGTTTCAATGGTGCCAGCAGGGAAAATCTTGGGCTGTGGACAATGTGAAACGTATTGTTCTCTGATGAGTCCACCTTTACTGTCTTTCCCACATCCGGGAGAGTTACGGTGTGGAGAAGCCCCAAAGAAGCGTACCATCCAGACTGTTGCATGCCCAGAGTGAAGCATGGGGGTGGATCAGTGATGGTTTGGGCTGCAGTCTCATGGCATTTCCTAGGCCCAATACTTGTGCGAGATGGGCGCGTCACTCCCAAGGACTACCGAACCATTCTGGAGGACAATGTGCACCCAACGGTTCAAACATTGTATCCTGAAGGCGGTGCCGTGTATCAGGATGATAATGCACCAATACACACAGCAAGACTGGTGACAGAGTGGTTTGATAAACATAAAAGTGAAGTTGAACATCTCCCATGGCCTGCACAGTCACCAGATCTAAATATTATTGAGCCACTTTGGGGTGTTTTGGAGGAGTGAGTCAGGAAACATTTTCTTCCACCAGCATCATGTAGTGACCTGGCCACTATTCTGCAAGAAGAATGGCTCAAAATCCCTCTGGCCACTGTGCAGGACTTGTATCTGTCATTCCCAAGATGAATTGATGCTGTATTGGCCGCAAAAGGAGGCCCTACACTATACTAATGAATTATTGTGGTCTAAAACCAGGCGTTTCAGTTTCATTGTCCAACCCCTGTATAACCTTGGCTATCTAGTAATACATGGTGCTGTGTCCATCATTATGGGTGTAATTGTGTTCCCTGCTGCAGAAAACTACATCTTTAGAACCTTCTTTAAAATCATGTTCTTAGCCATTCTGATTGGAGCTGTCCATGGCATTGCATTCATACCCGTGCTCCTCTTTTTTTCAGCAAATGTGGCCAGACATCTTGTGGCAAACATGGAAAACATGAAGGGAGTAAAGGCGGATCTGAATCCAGTGACAGAAAGGACCAGCAAACAGTAACAGTCCAAATGTTTTGCCCAAAATAATGTCCACTATTATTGTGCTATTGATTGTAGGACAGGTTTGGCTTGATCCTGACGGTTACTGGCTCTTTATATTTGTATTTTATATTATTATTTTACTATTATTTTGATTTCTCAAAATGTGCATTTTTGCTAATACAGCAAAGAGATATTAGTAACATAATGATTAGGGCCTGCCATGTATTAGAAAGACATCCTAATAAAGAAAAAATAACAGATTTAAAAGATCTAAAAATAGATATACAATTGTTAGATTATTGTTGATGTATTTAGAAATTTTTTTATAAGTGGATAAATTTAAGCAAGATTAATCTTAAGTAAGATTATTAATGTAATCAAATTTAATGCTTTACCTACATTTGTATATATTTTATTTTATATTTTTTGTGTATTTATTGGTGTAACCGAGTATTTTCTGGAATTGATTTAAATGACTAATAAAAACAGCACATATACAAAACAGTATATTGAATAAAATTTTTTGTCTCACTGAACTTTTTGCTAAATTATTGCAGCCTTGTTGTTGCACCCTTTCTTTAGAAAATGTAATCTGTGTAATGTAAAATCCATCTATATGGCCGGTTTTGGCGTTTTTTGACAAATTTTGCACAATGATTTTAAAATGGTATGGCTGTACATACATAACCGATTAATCCCCCTACACTGCCTGTGTACTCTCAACAATGCACTGATGATACTTACCAGGTTTCCTGGTAATACACAAAAGCATTGGCAAGATATAGCCATCAGTACAATTTTCAATTAAATTTGAAATGGACAGACAATATAGCAAAACTTGACACATGGTGACACAATAAGACCAAAGGCAGAAAACCATTTGTGTTGATGTTTACGGTCAAATTTGTGGAAAATGTAGGCTTGAAAATTTGACCATTTGGTGGCGCTTTTGTCAAACGTCACAGATACTACCATAGTTGAAAATGATGCTTAAAATTCTGTTTCAATAAATTGGTCAGTGTTGCTGTTTCCTGTTTGGTGGTAACCCTGTCATTATAACTGTTCCTTTAAAAAATGCTTAAAAGACACAAAATGTTTAAGCATGGATTGAAAAACACTTTTGTCCAGATTATTGAACAAAAGACTGGACTAAATTAGCAAGAGAAGCAAAAACATTCTTTTGCAAATCCAAGAGAGTATCCAACTTACTGATGAAGTTTATACTGATCTCTGCATGAGGAAAAAAACAGAAGAAAAAAACCTTTCCAGACCAAAGTGTTTACCTGGTTGCACAGGCTATTGTACATTCCCAGCCACATAAATAAAAAAACAACAACAATAGGCAACACACATCTTCAGAGCGCTGCCCCCCAATAACATAACCTAATATTAATTAATTAATTCACTTTTAATACAATTAAGTCTCATCCTTCATTGTTTCTTACTGAATACACTGTTTTTCACTCTAAACCATCACATTTCAGGAGGTAAATGCCATTTCATGTGTACATTCCATACTGTTGACGCAAGTCAAAAGGTGCAGAATATCAAAAAGAGCGGTGTTACCTGGATCATGCGCTCAAACATGTGGGCCAGCGGCAGATAGGAGATTGACACATCTTCCTGACGAATCACAAAGAAGCCCTGTGGTGTGGACACAACAACAGAAGCTGACTAACTGCAATTCAACACACCGTCTACAAAAGGCCATTTTATTTACAGGTGCAATTTATTACTGGTAAAATATGTCAGGTAATATTTTAACAAACAACCTCCATGTAATTAAGAGACAAAGAAATGGTGGTAACATTTTGTAAAAAGATTCCATTTATTAACATTAGTCAGCTATTATTTTAGTTCATGTTACTTTCAACATTTACTAAGACTAATTTAAAGTCAAATGTCACTGTCAATAAATGATTAATGCACAATTAACTATCATTACCAAAATTTTAACAGTGTATTGGTATTAACTAATTACCAATGATTAAGAAATGCTGTAAAAATGTTGTTCATTGTTGGTTTGTGATAAGATAACTAATGCATTAACTAATGCTAACAAATAGAAGTTGAAGAAATATCAGAAAGAAAAGAGAAGACCTCATCCAAAATCCCTCAGACAGGAGGTGGAAGGAGAGACTGACCTCCAGGATTTTGATGACAGAGGAGGTGTTTGAGGCAATGTTGCCATGGGTGATCATGGCTCCTTTAGGCTTTCCTAAGTGACAACAGAAATAAAAAATAGCCATACTAAACAAAGTAGTTTAGTCTATAATTCACCAGATCAAAACATGGAGTATTTAGGAGTTGCTTCCTTGTCCTCATTTGTAAATCGCTTTGGATAAAAGCGTCAGCTAAATGACTAAATGTAAATGTAAATGTTTTGGAGGAAGTGGTCAGTACCTGTGGTCCCACTAGTGAAACACACCACAGCCAGGTCCTGTGGCTGAGGAGGCTGAAGCCAATACAAACAAATTTGTGTAAATGAACCAAGATCAATACGCTTCTAAAATATAATAACCTCAACACATGCTTTAAGTAGAAGCAGAAATAACATTCAAACAAATTAAACAAAGAAATTAAACAAAGAAATTAAACAAAGAAATTAAACTGTGTCATATTTTAAGCTGCAATACGTAACTTACCACAGGTGGCTGTAAATGTTCTCTTCCCAGATTCTGATACAGATAAACACACAGTCTTAGCTTACCTTTGGCAACTTTATTAGCAACTTTTTTTTTATAATTTTTTACTGGAATTTTAAATTTGGAAGATTAAAAATGGGTAATTAAACTTTATATTTTGTATAATTGCTGTTGTTTCTGACCATAATCTGTGAGAGTTGTAGAATCTCCACATGGCACTTCCTCCCTCTCTCCAGCAGGGCAGCGCTGAAAGAGTTAAAAAGCACCAGACAGGAAAGACTGGGAGTCACTCCTTTCTCCTTGTTCTTTAAGAGAGACTCTGCTTTATCCTCCTTATCACAAATCACCATAGAGATCTCCGCTAGAGAAAGACAGATACAGGACAGAGTGATGAATTTCAAACAGTTTTATGATTAAAATATAAGCGATTTCAATACATTTAAATCTGAAAGAATGTGATGCTTATATATGTCAAGCACTGCACGATTTTACAACATTGAAAGCATATGAGATCATGTGTCTTTCATACTGACCCAGGTTAAGGATATAAACCATGGCCTCTAACCCCAGTGTCTCATACAGAGGCACCACTGCCATAGAGAATGTGTAGCAGGCCAACTCTGCAATGACCCACTGCAGCCAGCAGAGGGACACAAACAAAACAGGTACATATTAGTTTAATGATAAATGACAAATTCACAACACAAATGTTCACAATGTTAACTTCTGTAAAGTTGTATTTTCAAGACAAACCGAACATTTAGTTGTTTGTCTGGCTTGTATAATTGTTTAATAACGTGGGGCACAAAGTTAAGACCACTAATGAAAATGTTTCTGTTCTTTGTTGTTTACTAATTTAATACTGTAATTTGATAAAATATTTCTCATAAAAAAATGTATTATCAGCATCACAACTTCAGTAAAAGGTCAAATCGTAGTATTTGGCATGTTGTCCTTTTGCTTTAATTGGCAACATTAAAGAAGTTCTACATAAAGAGCATCTACTGTGCGGAAAAAGTATATGGTCAATGTCACAAATCTGCCTAATGATTACAGTACAAATCCTAAAATTTCAAGGTTTACATTAAAAAGGTTTTTCAATGTAAACTTTAGACTTTACTAATGTAGACTTTAGAACGGCATTGTATAATTTGTCCCATGCACAATAAGCTCAGGAATGTTTATCAATAAAGATTATAGGGTCAATTTTAATTTTAAGTCACATATTCTTGTGTAGAATGAACTGAAGGAGATACAAAAAATGTGATAGATACCTCAGGCCTGTTCTGGGCAAAAATGCCCACAAACTGTTGTGGGTTTGGTTTGCAACCCTTTGCTAGCAAACCTGATCCCAACACCTGAGCCTGTTCCGCTACCTATAACAGATCACCATAATCATTGTTACTTCACTTTGTGAAGTTATTACATGATCATTATACAGTAAAAAAAGGATATGTGATGTTCTCACCTCAGTGTAGGAGATCCATTCATAGGGCTCTCCTGGTTTCCTAAACCCAAGACACGGGCCATCTCCTGAATAGTAATAGTTAATATAGTTTGTTAAGGTATTGGTGGGTCTGATTGGTTGCAAATAGCATCTGTTCTCAAACCACTTGTCTTCCATGCAACTGTTTTCCAACACAGCTTTGCATTGGGGTTACATTTTAGCCTTATCATGGATGCTGATGACGTTTCATAGATCCAGAAACTACAGTACAATTATTTACAAAATAAGATACATGTACTAAAACACTATTAATCTAAAAATGACTCACACAACACTGCAATAAATGAAAATGGTACTGCCATTCCATTATATTTTTAAGCTGTATAAAGAAGGCTGGAAACATTGTGGTTCAGGAGAAATAATGGTGGACCTCACACAGACCTGCTATTCTAAGTCCTCTCTGGAACATGTCATAAGCTGTTTTAGTGTCCTGATAGTAAAACTCCAGCAGATTATCATCCTTTAGTAAAGCTGATCGCCTACAACTTGGCTCTCCCTGGAAACACACACACAGACTTGCATATACTTTCAATACACTGCTTACTTTTTTATATTCTGTAGGATAAATAACTGTAAAAATGATGTTTAAATGATATATAAATGTATATGTATGTAAATTATGTATATATATAACTGTGTCAGCATTAAAGAGTATTATTGTATTATGAGTTCCTCTGATGTAATTATAAGTTGTTAAAAAATTGTGCAAGCAGCAGTAAGGACTCACTTGTACAGGTATGGACTGGGCCTGCAGGTCACAGGGGGGCCGGATGGGTCGAGGTCGGGTCACCAGCCAGTACGTTGTGAGAGAGGCTAGAGCTCCTAAACCTATGAGAGATGATGGAGAGATGGAGAGAGAGGGCAGAGAGAAAGATGAAGGGAGAGAGGGGAGGAGGCTCTTCAGATTGTCCACTTCAGATTTCACATCTCCTCCACTGAAGCGAAGAGAACGTAACCACTCCTGGAACTGCATAGCTGAGCGAGAGACCTATATATACATACATGTATATATGAGAGTGGAAGAGAGAGAGGGAGTGACAGACAGACAGACAGAGAATGAATAAATTAAAAAAAAATTAAAATTAAAATTTTTATAAAGAAGAATTAAAAAAGAAACCAGCTTTTTCTCTTATAGGTTTGTTGTGAAATAGCTTGTGAGAAAATGTGAATGAAAGAAACTCCGCTCTGAAAGAAGCCAGCCAATGTTTTGGGCCCCTCACAATGGCCAAAGGAAGTGGTTCTGATTGGCTGACACACAACAGCTGGTCAGGTTACTAGCGGACATTTACAAGTAGGTGGGGCATGTCCACAGAGCCCAAACACACAACAGGTGTAATGTGTGTGTGTGGGGAGAAGAGGAACAAAGAGACAGATGAAGATAAAGGACAGGTGTGTGAGAAATGTTGTCCCGTTGACAGGTTCAAAATAGATTTTAATAGTGACCAGTAGCAGAACATGGCGCTGATAAAGCAGATTGTACAGTAGGCATTGATGGGGTGGTAAGATGGGGTGAGTGGGAGGCCCTGGGTGCAATCGAGTGTGACTGTGTTTGCCAATGAGATGAGAGTCCACATAATCACATGAGACAACCCAAACATGCTCATTTCCTGGGACTTTATTCACAGCCCCACAGAACACTCTGTGTTTCCTCTACTGAGCCATTTACGCTCTCTTTCACCCTCTCGTTCATTCTCTCACCGCCAAAATAAATCCCCTCTTTTCACCCCCTCTTTTTTTAACCTCTCACCCACTTCCTCCCCCCTCTATTAAAGAACAGGAGTATAAAGGGTTATGACATCACCCCTCGTCTTCAACCATGGTCTGTATCAGCTCCTTCCCACAAAGAGGGAAAATGCCCTCCTTTCTTTCTTTCTTTCTTTCTCTCTCTCTTTAAATGCCACCACAGCAAGGGCTGGTTGTTGATTGCTTGCAGAAAATGTATTAGTAAAGATGCCAAAATGAGGTTAAAGGCCATAACAGAGTGCTGACATATGACTATATCAGGATAATAGGAAGTGTGATTTTGCTTTAAACAACAGGTTAAGAGAATATGTAAAAACAAAAAAACAAGATGTGTTCCAAAAATACTTTTCAGTAGAACTTCTTTCTTACGTCACATATTTAAGATCAGCCCACACTTGCTCAAAAGATTCATCCAAGCCTTCATAATTCAAAAATGCCATGTTAAAACTACCAACAGTGGAAGGCAGGACACAAGTGAAATGGTAGCACACACAGCTTTATCATTACGTCAACAAACACCTTCTATTACTACTTGGAGTACATTTTTCAATTAATTTAATTAATTCAAGTATATTTTTCAATTAATTGAATTGATTCAAGTACATTTAGGTTTATAACGGGTCTGGTTTTCTCCTTGAAAATCAAACTTGGCTCAGTACAAGGTAACCATGCCTAGTGTGAGAACACGCTTACACAGAACTACACATTATAAGCACATTGACACCAAAATATGTGTAAGAAACTCTGCATTTCACAATATGTATTTATCTAATAAAATATCTATCATTTACATGTAAAGTGCATGTGTCCATGGCAGTAATTGTTGTGCTAAGTTCAATGTATGTTGAATTAAATTAGAATTTGCCTATTAATTGGCTTGGCCAATGTATCATTCTATCACTACAAATTGTACATTCTGACCACGGCCTACAGAACACCACTATTTGGTAATCATGAGTTGCATTCACATGCAAAACTGAAATGGTGGTTAGCAAACAAAAACTGTAAAAATTTTATTGGCGCAAAAATTTGATTGCAATGGTCTTTAATTGGCTAACGGCGAACATGGCGAACTAGCGATCAGAGACTACAAATTTTGGCCTAAACTCATATAATATTTTAGGATTCACAAATTGTTTTTTGGCCAGAATTGTATAGTATGTACCTGGCTTTACTAGGCCTGAAATATGGCCACTTTAAAGCAAAGGCTTTCCAAAGCAAAGCCACTTCAAAAAGAAATACCTTTCCATACAGCCAGTTCTGCCCATCCCTTTCTCTGTCACATTAACAAAGCTGAAGATAAATAGATTTTTCAGAGATGACATCTGAAAATGATTACGCATCACAGATGAGGACAGATCCCCCCTCTCTCTTTCTTTATACAGGCCATTGTCAGAGGTAGACAGGCACTATTGTGAGTATTTGGCACTCACTTGGGAACTTAAACAGAACAAAGAGAGGAGAGAAGGACAGAAGCCATTACTCAAACTGGTGCTAAATGAGCTGAAGCGTATTTCAAAAGAAAGGCTTACAGATTTACAACCTTCATCTGTAAAGCAAATTCAAGCCCTCAGAAACCAGCATGGCCGATATCAACAACGCAGAAAAAAAAATGCATTACTTACCTAAGAATGACCAAAAACAATGCTTTGTTTTTTTTCCTCTATACACTCAAAAACTGTGGGGTTATTATTAGGTGCTTTTATTTTTTTGACAAGGCATTCTTTAAAAGCCATTAATACATGGCTGTCTTGAATACTTGGCTCTGATTGGTCAATCACACTGCTCTCCAGTCAAATATTTGTAAAATGATTGTTAAACAGTCAGGCTGACCGGTCAAACTATGCCGGTTTCATTCCTCACTCTCTCTCTCTTTTAACAATTTTAAACATGAATTAATATTTATGTCCATTTATTATTTATTAATTGAAGTTACATTTACGAAGATGCTTACAGATATGCATTTTATCAGTATGTGCATTCCCTTGGAATCAAACCCAAGACCACTGAAATGCTCTACACCAGTTGGGATGCTGGAACACTATTTGATAAGTAGCCGGGTAACAAGCAGAAGATCAAGTTAGGCTCTTATATCACTCTGAATGGGTTCATATTGTGATATTGATTTATTATTTCTATCTTCAGCAGCTGTTTCTAGCTTCATGACTGTTGTCTTGTGGGGTCTTTACATGTAAAGAAAGAAGTAAAGAAGTTTTGGGGCTGCAATTCTGGGCTTCCTGTGTGGAGCAGTTAAACAGGATTCTTGTTTGTTCTTGGTCGTAAAACAGTACCCATTAAAACGTGTCATAAAACATCATAGGCTAGAGTTCAGACAGAAGAAGTCAGTTTGCTTGTAAATAGCTCTGCTTGTGACTTTTCATCAAGGGTCATTTTGCCTAGGCAATTTTTGCCTAGTGTAGAATAAAAAGGTCAAAAATTCCCAGTGCATTGAGGGATAGATCCATATTCGGGACCAGAAAATCATAAACCCCTAAAAGTTGACTTTTGACTTGGGCGAGTAAGCAACCACCCAGAACATCCTGGCATTGTGGCAGCAGGCATGCATTGGCGAGTATTACTCAAATGTATTTATTTACTTAGAAAATGTGATAGGTGCACAGTAATCTACATATTCATCAATAGGCCATTTATTCCCTTTGGATTAAGTCTCTTCCCCAGCACGTGTTGGGTGGTTGATGGCTGTCTTATTTTTGTAAACAAATTGTCCTACCCACGTGAGAAACACACCTGAACCTCTTAACATGTCTACTGGCGTGAATGATTCATTCATGTTACTCCAGCACAGAGGAACAACAGCCAAACTGTTAGGCTAAATCCATTAAGCATTCACAAAGAATCACCAATTCCCAAGTATGTAAAATAAACCCTCAACAGCTGGATGACAGAATGAAGGTTAGCAGGAAAAAGGTGTTCATTGTGTGAAGTAGACAGTGTTATGTAAAAGAGCCCACAGGAATGAGTATTCACAAACTAGAGATCTTTAAATCTCAATTGTTTCTCCTAAGAAGTAATGAGATTAAATTAAGGATTTTGATTAAAGTCTCCTTGACTAAAGTTCTCAAATGTTTCTCCTGAGATAAAAGATTCCAGAAAAATCACACTTTTCTTGTTTTAGATAAGATCTTAATAATGCTTTAAACTGTGCTCAAATTTGTCAAGAAACAGATGTAATCAAAACCTGGACAAGTCCAAATTATCAAAGTGATACTATCCACGTTCATTTTATAGCTTAATACTCTTCGTATGTGTCAACAATTATCTAATATATTTCTATTTCTCTCAAAGGACTCTATAAGTTCTCAAATAAGTCTCCAATAAGCAAAAATAAAACACCTTTTAATTCCTCTTCTGGGAAAGATATAAAAACAAAAAGAGTGGCAGGTACAGGCTATGACGTAATAAAGAGCTGGTTCTGGAGTTGGCTTTCCACAGAATTAGTAGGAAAAATGAAGAGTCAGTGAACAAGAGAAATGAGAACTATTGTGAAATATTGGAAATGTATTTTGAAGAGAGCATGAATCATAAGTGCCATTCTACAGCTACTGCATTTATGGTTTTGGGGCTATTTGTGTATTACCAAGAAATGTGTTGATTTTCAAAGTATTGTTTTAAACCTCTCTAACAAACCTTCTACAAAACAAACTGTTGAATTACAGATTGTATAAGAGTGCCACACCAGCACATCCTCATTCAGCATGACTGGACATGCCATCACTACAGGATTGTTTTGGCCTTTTCTTTGGCAGGCAAAAAAATATCTTCCTAAAGTAGTGCATATTTTGTTGGATTAATTGTATAGGTTCTTTGACATAAGTATCATTACTTCAGCATGCAAGATGATTGACACTCAAATCACCCAGCATGTCAAGTTTAATGTAAAGAATGAACACTAAATAAAGACATTAAGCAGTCAGTAAATTTAAAATAAATTTTGCCTGTAATATAACAAACATTTACATTTAAATAAACCTAAATTTAGAACACAAACCTAAATTCATACAATAAAATGTATGAAAACATTCATAACATGGTGCAAAATATGTCAAGTGGCATTGGCAGATTGAACTCAAAACGTTTGTCTTTAGACACTGACTTAAAATCAGCTTGACCAAAAGTCAATTAAATGTATAAAGCCAGTTCAACACATAGGTCATAGAATAACAGGTGTAGCTCATCATATTAACTATGCACATATGATCAGCTAACGCTCAACAACCTAAACGCGTCAATACTTTTTGTCTTCGTTTTAAACTATACATTTCTTGTTTTATATATTAAATGCCTGAACAAGTGCTTATAGGGTAATTAAATGCTTGTTGTTTTGACAACAGTTATCTACTGGAGTGACATTCATTTACTTTATCGTTGTATTTGCGCTTTATTAATCGAGAACTGGCATTAATTCTAAAGCAAGACTATTATCGAATCTCTAAAGCTGTTGAAACGTGTTAAGAAGTCATTTTAGGGGCGATTTTAAAGCGCGGATACACGTTTACAAAATACTTCCATATGTCACGCGGTGAAACAAAAACCCGCGACAATGATTTCTTATTAAATAATTTACCACACTTTACAGAGGACTTGTGAACAGTAAAACTCCGGAAACTAACTCCGTCTCTAAATAGCACACGTTGTATCATGAACAGGTCAACGAGTGAGTGGGTGAATGAATGAATTTGAGTTCCAAAGCAACTTTGTCTCACCACTTTTCCCAGAAACTACGACTTTGAAACTACGTTTATCCACATTGTATAAAAAGGCGATTTTTTTCCACACAAGATTTGTTAAAGTTTAAAGAAATGGCTCTTACCCGTGTAGTATCTGGGTCATCCGTCTTCCAAAAGTTTGTCTCAGACTGTTCAACCAACCACTGTACCTCTTGTACCCTACTGCCAAATTTTGCCCCCCTTTACTCAAACCCCGCCCTCATCTCCAACGTCGGCACGCCCCGAGCGAAAGAACAACAAACTTTGCTAGGATGTTTGGGGTATGCCTGATATTTCCCCATCACATTGTAATTAAATTGTTTTGTTTGGTAACTTTTCCCATAAGGATCATTGTGTTAAAAAAGTGCATTAGCATTAAATGTGTTCTATGGGTATCCTCATGACATCTTTGTTATAACTATGTGTGCGCCTAAACAGAATTCCCCTATTTGCATGCCTATAACGTACATGCACTAAAAAACACATCTGAAGCGCAGTGTAATTGAACTTGCTTATAAGGCCAGGAGCTGTGTAATCTTGCCTTGGTAATGTACAATAAATTCCAGAATCCAATGTTTTACAATTTCTACTGTACATAAATCACTGTGGCACAAATCAAAAGTCTATGTCCCAATCTGAATCATCCATTGTTACTGCATCTGTTTGGCTTTCTGTTGTAGGAGCCGATCCAAAAACACTGGAAACCTGCAACATGCATTACAATACATTTAATTACACTAGATACATTTATTATATAAACTTTATAGTGAAAGTGTAAAAAATGTAAGGCCACATCAGTTTCATATGAGCAACTTTTACAAATTAATGTATTTGGTTTGGACAATTTTATGTGTGCTGACATAGTTTTACATACCACACTGATTTCAATCCACAAACATTGTTTTTATGTAATTAATCACATGAATTTACAATAATACAGTAAATGTTTAATTTGTAAATGTTTCTGATATAGCTCACGTATGGTATAAGTGGTGGAATAACAGTATTCTTCTGCAGTCCATCCCAGTCAAACACTTCAAACCACCTGTGAAACACAACAAAGAAATCAATCCACCAAATAATCTGGTACTTGAAAACAGCTGCATCCTCTTCTGTTTTCTCTTTTATTTTTCACTCTCATCTAATCCCCTAAATCTCTCTGCATCGTTCCTCTTCTGCAACCCACCTTCTCTTACTATTGTACAAACATATATTTGATGATAAGCAGGTCTTACATGTGTTTGCAGATGTCCTTGACACCATTCCTCTGGCCCAGTCTCTCTGTGGGGTTGTGTCTGACAGTGGGGTGACAGATGAGAGCAGACTCAGATACATAAATCCCTAACCACAAGTAGAGTATTGCTATTCTCAAAGGTACGGAATGTACAGAGGTACATAATCTATCTATTTATCTACCATCTGTCTGTCTGTCTATCTGTCACTCTGTATATCAGTCTGTCTATTGGACTGTCTTTCTGCCTGTCTATCTTTTCTATACATTTAATGACACACTTTTCTGGTAAACACAACCTTTTCTTAAGCCTTTTTTCTCATTTACGACACACCCCCTGTGAGAAAGCACTCTGTGTTTTACCTGCAGATGCTTTTGATGAGATGAGCTGCTGCTCTGCTGATGGTTTTGGGTAGCTCTGCCTCTTCTATTCCCTTAAGGATTGCGGTGTACACCTTCAGCTGCTCTGAGCCACAGAACATAGGACTAAACATATGGAAACAGATTATGGCTCCTTTACAGGCTAAACCATTTGTAAATATCACAAAAAATTATACACTATGCATAGGAGAAAGTTATGTTTCTCCATCTTTATCATAGACAATTCATTTAACGATAGGCTGTAGGAACAATCAGCTTGACCCATGAATACTAATTAGATGACATTTGCATGTTCATGAGTTCACTGCCAAAGCAGGCAAAGAAGGCAGTGGCTTCTGCTTTGTCTTAAAGTAACTGTTTAATTCCTTCTACATTATAAAATTTACAATTGGAGCCTAAAGCTAAGCAGTCTAGATGGTTCAAAAGGAGAAATGTAAAGCTAGTGTTTTGTTAAAGCAGTTACATCAGTTTAGTTAAAAATGTTTGTCATTCAGGATGTAAAATTGTCTAAATTGTCCTTTTATGTTTGGGCTGTATTGTAGGTAGAGAAACTTCTGCAGGAGATGTGCTGTAATTCTTGTGGAAATACCAGTAAAAAACCAGTAAAAAACCAGCTCTGTGTAAACCAGAGTTGGGGTTAGGATAGTTAGCACGGTAGCACCTGCTGGTAAATGCCATAATTACATGACTATAAGGCAAAAGGCTTCACCCACTTATCAGCTAAGTTTAATGTAGCAAAATAGGTTAAATTACAAAATAAATTTTTTAAAGCAAGAGATACGTTATCACTTAAATCTAGATGTTTTGCCAGTAATTGCCTCAAAAACCCAGACATTTGCCGATGAGCAAAGATGGCAATATTTAAATTGCAAACTTTGCATCCCACATGATTCTGTTGGTATTACGCTAGTATGCTACAGAGTTGCACTATATGGTTATTTTCGGATAATATATACATATCACATACTGTATAGAATAGCTACAAGACACGAAGCCTTACCTGCCATTAAGCAGTTCATACACCAACATCCCTACAGCCCATAAATCTGCAGACAAGCTATGACCTTTATGCAGAATGACCTCAGGAGCCTGATAACCCAGAGAGCCACAGAACGACCAGGCCCTGTGCAAAGAACCCAGCTTCTTAGCACAACCAAACCCTGCCTGATGAAAAGAGAGGGAACCAACACAAATCATCACAATCAAGTGCCTACAGAAGAGATGTTTGTTTGTTTGTTTTGTTATTTAACTTTAAAACTAGTCTGCACCAGTTTGGCATATCCCCGTTGGTCTAGTAGTACATTTTCTGGTTTCAGGTCTCTGTGAACAATGCCTTTGCTGTGCAAAACATCAAGAGCTTCCAGCACACATGCTGTGTAGAAGCGAGCAGCACCTTCTTCCAGTGACCCCCTAGAATATAAAGACCAGGGTCATGATGATGAATTGCATTGGGATCACTGCAGCATTAGGAAGTCCAGTTTTTAACCCAATCAATTTCAATAAACTGGTTTAAAATGATTCAATGAAACATTTGTCAAGTTTAGGTTTAGTTTTTCCTGTGTTTTTTGTTTGATCACCCTTGTTAATTTAGTCAATGTTAATTTATCTTAAATTAACATTGGTAGCTCCTTCTCAGTTGCCCTAGTTACCTAATGTTTTTACCTGTTTTCAGTTTAGTTTCTCTGTGTATATATACTCCCTGGTTTTGTTCTGTTCTTGGTCAGTTTTTGTTTATGGTGTTTGTTGTTCTCCTGGTCTCCTGAGTTCCTGAGTTTTGGTTATTAAAAATTTTGCAATTATTTCCCTGTTTTCTTGGATTTCTCCTACAAACACTGCTACACC
This sequence comes from Botia almorhae, assembly GCA_036877575.1. NCBI lineage: Eukaryota > Metazoa > Chordata > Actinopteri > Cypriniformes > Botiidae > Botia > Botia almorhae. The sequence goes on from JAZGTJ010002504.1 coordinate 34,886, forward strand.
ATTAGTCAGAGGTGTTCCCTGAAGTCTCTGTGGGGCATTTTACATTTCATTTTTGTAGTAAAATTTATTACAAAGTAAACAATAAGTTCAAAATTGAACTTATTATTATTTACTTCATAATGCATGTTCCTGTTCTACAATTAAATTTTTATTTATATAGTGCTTTTTACTATGTTACATTGCTTCAAAGCAGCTTTACAATATACAAGCTATATATATAAGCTGCTTATAAAAAAAATATAACCCTTCACAATGTATTAACTTGTTTAACCTCTACGGTGTGTTTCTTTCTGGTTAAAGGTAGGGTAGGCAATTTCAAAGAGCATTGACCATTGTATGGTCCTGTGCTAGCACAGAAAATATTTATGACAGTTAAATTACCCTTACAATCAGGTATTTCAAAAAGGCTTATTAGCTTATTTAAAAAGGACTGCTTTACAATAACAACTCAGAGCTGAATATCAATACTTTTACCTTTCTCTAAGTAAATTCCACAGATCGCCACCTTCACAAGCCTCCATCAACATATACAAGCATCTAGCATCATTAAAGGTACAGTGCAGCCTGAAAACATAACACATTAAACTTACATAAACACCCAACACCACATTCTCTATTTGATGTGTAGAAAAAAATTGGATCTACTTGATGTTCTGACCTCACTATAAATGCACTATGAAGATCCATCAGAATGTTTTTTTCTGCAAAGAGCCTTTCTTTTTGTCCTGGACTGTGTATTGCTTTCTTTCTTATGGTCTTCAATGCATATTTGCGTCTGCGGTCACTCTTCAGGTGGACCTTTAGGTGAGAAAGAAAATCTAACTTAAAATCTGTATGAATTATAATTATTACATTTTGATATCAACAAAAGCCATCAAACTGTAAACACAAAGCGTTAATGGTAGGACTATTTTAGGAAACACTCTTAATTGTATAATGCAATATTATTGACTAGTTTAGGCTAAGCTCAAGATCTGTTACACAATTTGGACATAAAGTTTTAATTTAAGTATCTTTGAAAACCAAAGCTCACCAGCTGAGTGTGACCATACTGTCCATCCCCCAGGTTACACAAGACCTGAAAACTGCTAAGTGACAAGTCACCAAATGCAGACCCATTTTCCTTTGCCCTATTTAAAACATCTAGATTACAACAGGGGTCACCAGTTACGGCTAATGTAAATTAAACAGATTATTTAGACATTACTTACTTTGATTTGATGTTGTTGCTCTGATTTCTTCTGACATCGCTAACGCCTTCAGTTATCTTTTTTAAAAACCTGGATATAGATGTTGGAATATATTTGTAATTCTGTTATGCTGTTTCCATGGCATGAATCTGTGTTTTCCTCCAATGGCTTACACTTACTCTCTGTCTATGACCAGACATGTCACATTGCCTGCGGCAACTACACTCATTGATCTTACATCATCCCTGGAGAACACAGGAACAGGTCAAACATGAATGTTACATCAAACCTACTGGCTTGAATTTCTGTCTTTCCTAGCAAACCCACCAAACATTCAACAATCCCATGTTTGCACTTCTCTGATTAACTCTTTAAGGCATCTTAGAACACTGGTAATACTGAAATCAGCTTAGACTAAATAAGGCTCTCAAATGATATATACTAAACCTTTTATGCATAGTTGTTACTTATGTTAGTTGTTAGGTAATTTTGTGGTGGCTTTGTTACCATAGGGCCTGTACATGTTTCTAAACAAACGTACCATAATAACCTCTCCTAAGTTACAAAAAACAAAACGTACAAATCCATGCAATAAAAGCTTCGCCCTCTGCTGGTGAGGGTTATATCTTACCCTCGTGGAGCTGTCTGCCCAAAGCAATCTCCTCTGACAAGGACAGACACAACCACACTCTCCTCATTGGCAGATTGTTTTTCTAATACTTTCACCTAAAAAAAAATAAAAGGTATATTGTTATAGAAGGCTGTTATGGTTTTCTCCCTACTTGTTTACATATTTTATGTTGTCCGAACTGTTTTATAAAAGCAATATCATGTGAGCAAGAGTATATGGTCATATATAAGCGTGGCTTATGTGATATTGCTTTAATATCATTACATTCAGTTTAGAATTTCTTTCATATCACAACTCGTAATTCTTGATTCTGACTGGTTAATCTCAGCATATGGTCATTTGATAGCTGTGTCAGGCATTCACCCCAATCACTTCCACCTGTCACCTCACCACTAGCACCGCCCACCCGTTCCTGATCTCCAGAGTTCTAATTACAGCCACCTGATTCCAATCCAGCCATTTCGCTAGCTCCAGACCCCAACCTGATCTTCATTGGACTACCCACTCTTTAGCCCGCCTCTGTGGCAGCTTGTTACCCAGTACCAGAACTGATGCAGGTGGACTCCACTCGTCTCTCTCGTACGGAAAGAAATTGCCGGATCACTTCAGGATTATGTTTATACTGTGGAAATCAAGGTCATCTCATTCCGAAATTGTCCAGTTAGACCCCCACACCCAGTGGTGAGTACTATTCGGTCTAAAATTAATACCTCACACCTAACCCTGTTGCCCGTAACACTCCATACTGTTGAATGCTCGTTGTCTGTTTCTGCTCTGGTCGATTTAGGTTCCTCAGGTTCGTCTATGCAGTCAAAACTATCCAGGGAAAACCACTTGGGCGTGGGAGGATTTGTCATTCGTGACCCTACATCACCCTGCAAGTTGGATTGTTTCACTCCAATCACTCAGGAAATTCGGTTCCTGGTACTGGAGGATTCCACCATGAGCATAATCCTGGGATGCCCATGGCTACAGCTACACCTTCCAGAACTCTGCTGGGACCCTTGTGACGTTGTTCGCTGGAGTAAACGATGTCAGGATCACTGTTCCATTCATCTGGCATCTACCCAGGTTAAAAGCCCAGAACCTGAGGTCCCTTCTGAAATCCCAGCGGAGTATATGGTGTTCCAGGATGTGTTTAGTAAACAAGCTGCCACCCGTCTACCATCTCATCGGCCATGGGACTGTGCCATCGAGCTGCTGCCTGGGGCCCAACTACCCAAGGGATGCATCTATCCTCTGTCCATCCCGGAGCGCCAGGCGATGGAGAAGTATATAGCGGAAACGCTCAAACAAGGATTAATTCGACCCTCCACCTCGCCGGCCGCTTCAAGTTTCTTCTTTGTGGGCAAGAAGGATGGAGGTTTACGTTCCTGCATTGACTATCGGCAACTCAACTCCCAAATTATCCAACAACCCCACCCTCTCCCCCTGGTCCCTGCCACCCTAGAAGAGGTTCGTGGAGCCAAGATATTCACGAAGTTGGACCTGCGGAGTGCTTATAACCTCGTTCATATACGTGCGGGAGACGAGTGGAAGAAGGTCTTTATTACCCCCTCAGGGCACTATGAATACCGGGTAATGCCGTACGGTTTGTCCATCAGTCCAAGTGTTTATGAACGAGGTGTTCCGGGAATTCCTTTATCGCTTTGTGGTTGTCTACATTGACAATATTCTGAATTACTCACAGAATCAGGCCGAACATTGCCAGCACGTCCAGCAGGTCCTTCAAAAACTCTGTGAGAACAGTCTGTACCTTAAGTTAGAAAAGTGCGAGTTCCATCAACCATCAGTCCAGTTCCTGGGTTATAACATCAGTGCTGATCAGTGCAAATGGACCAGGGTAAAGTCAACACAATCCTGAAATGGCCCCAACCTTGCAGTATTAAAGAACTCCAATGTTTTCTAGGTTTCTCCAATTTGTTTTGTTGCTTGATCAAGGACTATAGCTCCATAACGGCTCCATTAACCTCCCTCCTGAGAGGTAGGCCGAAACATCTCACCTGGAACCCCTCAGCCCACGAAGCTTTCCAATGGCTTAAGACCATCTTTAGCACCGCTCTATTATTGCACCACCCAGATCCCGAACGACCCTTCACAGTTGAGGTAGACACCTCCTCCGTTGGAGTTGGAGCGGTGCTCTCTCAAGAGGTCAGCAAATCATCTCTCCTCCATCCCTGTGCCTTCTTCTATCGTAAGCTATCTCCGGCGGAGCTAAATTACGATATAGGCAATTGGGAACTGCTGGCCATCAAGTTGACCCTGGAGGAATGGCGCCACTGGCCGGAAGGGGCAACTCATCCATTCACAATTATCACTGATCACAAAAAACTCCAATATCTATGTGAAGCCAAATGTCTCATCCCCCGACAGGTCAGCTGGGCCCTCTTTTTGACTAGGTTCAATTTAAAAATCACATACCATCCTGGTTCCAAGAATGTTACAGCAGACGCCCTCTCCCGACAGTTTTCCTGTGATTCACCCTTAGAACCAGAACTCATCATACCCACAGACCTCATAGTCAGCCCCATCCTTTGGGACTTGGACTGGAAGATCCAGCAAGCCACCCTCCAGGAGCCAGCTCCACCGGAGTGTCCAGAAGGGAAGATCTACGTAACACCGCTCCCAACGTCAACCCCTTTTGGGCACAGCTCACCACTCTCCGGGCTCTGGACACCCAGGCAGCAGGTGGACCCTCTCGCTCCTTTAAACTCGTTACTGGTGGCCCAGTACAATCCAGTATCCCAGTAAATCCTGCAAGTTTGTTCCCTTGAAGGGATTACCCATCACGCTGGAGACTGCAGAACACCTTTTCCAACAAATGTTCCGTAATTACGGTCACCCGGAGGAGATTGTGTCGGACCGGGGTCCTCAATTCATCTCTTATGTCTGGAAAGCCTTCTTTAAACAACTTGGTATCTCTATTAACCTCTCTTCCGGTTACCACCCACAGACCAATGGACAGACTGAGAGAAAGATCCAAGAGCTGGGACGTTTCCTCCGGTCATACTGTTCCGAAGACCAACACAGCTGGAGCAGATTCCTCCTGTGGGCCGAGTATGCACAGAACTCCCTCCGCCAAGATACCACTGGCCTAACACCCTTCCAGTGTGTACTCCACTATCAGCCTCCAATGTTTCCCTGGACAGAGGAACCCTCTGATGTTCCAGCTGTCGACCACTGGTTTTGAGAGAGCGAGAGTGTGTGGGACTCAGCCCACCATCATCTACAGTAAGCAGTCCGTCAACACAAGAGGTTCGCCGACGCTAGAAGGAGAGCAGCGCCCCTGTACCAGCCCAGGGATAATGTGTGGCTCTCCACCCGCGACATGCCCCTACGACTGCCCTGCCGCAAGCTGACTCCCCGCTACATAGGTCCATTCAGAATCCTGAGGCAGATCAACGATGTGACATCTTCACCTCCCACCCAGGTACCGCATCCACCCCACTTTCCATTTTCCCACTGTCTCCCTTCTAAAACCATTCTCTCCCTCTACCACAGACACCACTGGAGCTAAAGTGGAACCCCCTCCGCCGGAAGTCCTGGATCAACCCTCCATCTATACGGTTCACGAGATCCTGGACTCACGACGTCGAGAGGGCCACCTGGAATATCTCATTGACTGAGAAGATGTGCTCGACCCCACCTTACTACAGGATTTCTATCGCGACCACCTGGATTGCCCTGCCCCTCGCAGTCGCGGCCGCCCCTGGAGGAGAGGGTAATGTCAGGCATTCACCCCAATCACTTCCACCAGTCACCAGTTTTAATTACAGCCACCTGATTCCAATCCAGCCACTTCCTTTATATGACTCTCTCCCTCAGTCCTTCTCTGTCGGGTCTACCGGTCATACCTCCTACGCTAGCTTCAAACCCCAACCTGATCTTCATTGGACTCCACGCTGTGTAATACTGTTTCCCTGCTCCCTCTGTGGGACTTTATTCATACTGTCATCCCAAGGACTATCAGATAAGCATTACAAGTCATCAATGCATTCTGCCAGTTTTACTATAGCCGTTTGTAAATAAATAACATCTCTGTCTGCACTTACCTCTGCTTCTGGTCCCTGTTTGTGTGTGACAAGATGGTGGATGAATGGGGTTGGTTTATCTCACCTGGCCTTGGCTTACAATGAAGAGAGTATCTCCTGGACTGCCATGTCGAATTATGTAATCACCTTCACTGTATTGAGACTAAGGAAAGGATGTATGTGTAGATACAAAGACAGAAAGACATGGCATAAACATGACATATGTTCAAAATGTAGTTTTTATATTAATATATTTAGATATACTTTTAAATTATTAAAATATATAAATTTATATTAATATATTTAATTAATATATTTAGTTTTTATATTAATAATATTAAGTGATTGATTGGAACAAACAAGGAAACCTTTTGACTGTACAGATCAGATAATAAAAATCTCCCACAAATTTACAACCCCCATTCTATGTAGTATGCAGCACACAGGTTAGAGTTTATTGGCAGTGAAATGGGAATAGTGTGACCATGTCATACACACCTCCACTAGCGCATCAGACAACTTCATGAGAACATCCTCTGGTAACACACTGAATAGTGGAACACTAAAAAATACACAGACAAATCAGGAAACCTAACAGGTGTCAATTATTGAGCTGTTGGTACATATCAAACCGCAGCTGTATGACAACATTTACGTCTTTGTAATCATATTAGGATCTGAGCTGGCATACATTTACATTTATGCATTTGGCAGACGCTATTATCCAAACCGACTTACAGTTAAAGTTGTCAGTGCATGTGCTCCCTGGGAATCAAACCAACAACCTTTGCGTTGCTAGTGCAATGCTCTACTAACTGAGCTACAGGAACACTGTAATAATTTTGTATACAAAATTAACATATGTAAGTAACAGAGTGGATAATCAGTAAACAAAAATCAGTAAATACAAAGGTTATTCTCAAGAAAAAGTGTCACATGTGTGGATTGTGTGTCTATGGCTTACTGCTGATAGACTTAACAGGTTCGAATTTTGAACTTAGAAACATTATTTGATTGATTTAACTCTGTTTAGTATATAATGAAAAAGAAGTTTGAAAATGAAACATATGATCATAGTGAAGAATAAATATTGTTATTGGCACTAGTAGTCTGCAACTGTATATAGAGGATTAAAAAA
>JAZGTJ010002505.1:0-41855 GCA_036877575.1 Botia almorhae
GGTATTACACAGGTCACACTTACCCCTCTTCATTTCCCTTTTAAATGCAGCCGTAATTCTATGAGGTAAACAGAGGGCCAAAACATGTCCAGATATTGCCAGCTGTGCGTGCCTTCCTGCTGTGTTTATCTCATTGTTCTCATTTGCCCGGTCTCCTGATAGCTCCCATATAGACAGTAACTTTTTGCCCTTGTAATGATACTCATTATATAGCCATGCTTAAGACCCGCTTCATCAGATAAGGAGAAAGGTCTGATCTTCTCCCTCTTCCATTCACACAAAAAGTGTCATCAGTCCAGGCTTTACGCCATGCAGGTACCCCTCCCCCTTTCAGACGACTGAAGTTTTCTTCCATTATCACGGAGAAATGAGTGTTTTGATATGTAAATGATTTAATTAATTAGACTTATTCCTTTGGTTCTTTTGAAATAGGAAGTTGAGGGGTTGAATAGACTATTATATCTCTTCTTCTTTCAGCCTCATTCAAAAGACCCAGTATTGCTGAAATTAGTTTGCGGCTGTAAGTTATACTTTAAAATGTTAAATGTTACCTTTCATCCTTTAAGGACAAAATATGTAATGGCGTTCAATCCTTCAGTTTCCTTTTGTGAGTGAATATATTCTATTATTTCACCATTTAAAGGCTTGCCGAAAGTCGAACAGGCTAAAGAACTGGAGACCGAGTGGCTTGTGACAGTCTGACTCGCAAGGTAAACAGAGACAGGCATTAAGTCTGAATCTCTGCAACAAATATTCACTAATCTGAGCCGCACAACATCAGATCCCAGCAGTATTAGAGAGAGCTGCTCGTGAGCAAACATGTCCCCTGCATACTATTTAGAGCGTGGACTCAGTCCAGCTCACATTTCTCTGTGAAATCACCAGCTAATCACAGCTGTATGTGATTTACATTAGAACAATACAATTTGGTATGAACATTACCACAACTGTATCAATTAAGAGTGGTTGTTGTTGCTGTACCGCTTGCAGTCAATTGATATTACCATGCCGCCGTAGGGATGCGTTTGCATTATTTTTTACTCAAGGTGCTGTGACTGTAACGGGCATGTGAGAGGAGAGGGAATATTTCATAAGAAGAATTTTATATTCAGTGTAAATTTGACTGGGGATTTCCACTATTAGACTGACCGAATTCATACAAATTACTTGGCAGGCTCTGAAACGGTTATATTTAGGATATTAAGAAGGAATATGAAGAATGTTCTCTTTCTATGGAACGGAGTTCAACCAGTGCTAAGCTGTACTTCCTTTAAAAGCCTCACAAGATTTAACCACTGTGCTGCAGGAATCACCAAGACACCTAGCAACAAAAGTTGTTGCTCGGTATGCTAGTTTATGCTGTCTGTTTCATCGTCGATGAAGAGCTCTAGCAAGCATTCTTATGTTCAAAACGCTTTTCTGTTTTTCCTCTTATGGCAGAAGAAAGACTAGATAGAGCAAGACATGAAATATTCTCAGAGCACTCAGCCTCTCCTAGTTTACTGGCAAGCACACTCATCCTTGTTTAGAGTGGATTAACTTAGTGTCTTTTGAGGGCGGTGTTTGGTTCAGGAAGTTTGTGGGCAAATGATGGAACTTCGGCAGTGCTAAATCCCTCTCAATCAACCTCTTCCTCTAGCTATGCCCCGTCTTCGCGCATCCGCCTAAACATATGAGCTGTCAGTAAGCAGTGGAACGGGGTAAAACACAGTGTTTCTTTATTTTTCCCTCCTAGATGACAATAGTGAGGTAGACAGAGCGGTAGGTTTAGTGAGGACACAGCGATCCATTTTCCTTCTCTTGTGAAGATTGCTCCTGCTTCTCGTGACTGCGGCTTGACAGAATGTTACGCGAGGCTCTGTTAAAAAAAGAAACGATTTTATTGGCTCATACTGAAGAAGGACTCATTGTTGGAGGACAGAATAGTTTATACAAGCTTTCTGTAAGAGCCGAAAACCTTCAAAATATACAATAATGACAAAGTTTGAGGAGGGCACAGCAGCAAGTTTGTATTCCTGTATTGAGTTGAGATTACTTAGTCTTTGATGGACTTGGAATTTAAAACCAATTTGCTTTCAGTAATGAGAATCTCCATTAGAAGCTCCAGCCTAATTGAGAGAAAGTGAGGGAGGAAAATAGAGGGTTGGTGCAGTCGGTGAGCGAGTGGATGTGGGGAGGGGCGCAGGCGACGGACACAGTCACATTTGCACATTAATTACTGGGCAGGTGCTGGCAGTCCGCTTTAATGGGCTGAGTGAAAGGTCAAGAGGGTTTAGCTGTCATTTTTTCCCTCCCATTAGATCCTTTTTGGTATTTCACAGTCCAACTTTCTCATTTAAATACATCAGCGTCTTATTAAGAGGTTAATGAACCGATTGCATGGGGAAGTTTGTTATCATAGCTTTATTTTGTAATCATGGTTTTATTTCTCAAAGACGACGTTGGTTATTTCCTCTTAATTAATTGAGCTTTACGCCACAGAGATGATGTAAATACTGGGTGTCAGTCATCTCTTTCAGCCTCTTATTGTGTAGCTGTTCCAGAACAATCAGAATTCTGATTGTTCACACTCGTTTCATTTTAACAATGGAACCAAAATCAAATCAGTCATGACGGTTTGAATACTTGCGCATCTACTCGGCGAAAACTCCTGGGCGTGCGCCGATCCCTCAGATACATCTGCGTTCTCGGTATGACAATGTTGCAGCATACAAATTGAAATTTCAAAAATCTGTTGTGTCAGTCGCTCATTGGAGAATTCCGAAGCTGTGAATGGCCAGACAGTCTTGTTTTTGGCAACACTCTGAGCTTAATATGACACATTACAGCAATTATTTGATGTGTTTTCCACTATTAATAATTCAAGCGCTGTCCTTCTGCTCGGAGATGCCAATCCATCAAAAACAAAAGAAAAATCCCAGTACCGCCAGAGGGAAATCAGGATCTATTGTAGCTAAACGCTACTCTACATACTCTAGCCTGCCCTGTTTTTCTTAACATCAGCATTTTATTTAGCTTAGAGAGAACGCCATTAAGCAAGCAGAAAGGGTTTCCTGAAATTGCATTCGAGGACAATAACAACGGTGGTGAAAAACCGCACTGGATGAAAGGCCTCTGAAAGGCTGACACATTTTCTCAGAGGTGCTTCAGATTGACGGGCATTATTTGACTGTTTGCTCTGTGCAACTTTGTCTGCTTTTTTGTCCACACAGAGGGAAATGCCAACACTAATGTGGAATTCTTACCTCTATAATCTCTTATCTCTATAATCTGTTTCATTTATTGTTGCTTATCTTAGTCATGCAATATACCGTATGTATACATGTCAGCTCTGATCCACTTCCTGAATGTATATTGTTATTGAGTTCTGGTCCATGAGCTTTTCAAACTGCACCCCTTTGTTGCGCCGTGGACCCTAGTTTAAAAACGTATGCATTAGAATTGAGAAACTACAAATTGAGAGAACCTCTGAAAAAAATGTAATCTATTTTTTATAATCTATTGTGAATTTGTATTTTCCATTAGTCTTTCTCCTCCATTTGAAAGTTCTTCCTGCCAGGGTTACCTTGCTCACTGTGGGCTGTAAGGCACAATTCGCTGTAAAACTGCCATGTTGTGAAAGCACTACACCAATCAACTGAATTGAAAATGTTCCTCGTCATGTTTATACGTCTAACATTTCTCTAATATTTTTAGGGAAAGAAAAGATAGCCTTGATACCTTAAATGGCTCAAAATATATATTTATTTTTTGCTTTGGTATAATGAAAAATAAACCCCAAATCTTTACCCACCTTTGGCGTCCAATGAAGAGAGTAGCCAAAAAGAAAAATATATATCTATACAGTGTATACATACAGTATATGTACTGTATATGTGTATATATATAAACTGATTCAGTTTGCCCATTGTTCAATCAATACCTTGTAAAGAATCAACTCATTTGTAAAGAATCATTTGTAAAGAAAGAATTGTAAAGAACCATTCATTTGGGATTTCTCCAGAAACAAGAGACAGCAATATTGGAATAAACTATGCATTTCGTAACAAAACAATGTCGTGCAGTTAAACAAAGTAAACTAGATTTTTTCATTAGAAATAAGAAGGTGGGTAAAAGGACCCACCTTTTAGATTTACTCACAAGAGTACATATTTTAAGTAAATGTAACAGAGAAAATGTCCACACATTACCTTTTCTCATAGAATATTCTGTATGAAAGTGCATGTCATTCTTGCTAGAAACTAATCGTTGTCCTTCCTGGGTGCTTGAACGTTGACACATCTTGTCATGGCACCTATTTCAGTATAATCGCTTGCCTAAGGTGGGTGTGGTTAGGCTGAGGGTAAAAGCGTGGAGCTTAATGTGGGATGCGAGTCTGGCTTGGCTGGGAATTCCCCATCAGCTTTCAGGAAAAGACGAAATGCTTTTTCTCTGGAACTAACATTGTGTCATCCTTGGAAAAACCCTCCCAGGCCCAATCCTTTATTTCCTATGTACCCTTTTCCTTGGATTTAGATGTGTTCAGTGCTAGTGGATTGTGGGTAGGGTGCAAGAAGCAAAGCAAACAAAAAGAACAGTGTATTATATATTATCTGGCTGCCACATTTGGCTGGGGCCACAGAAATCCTCTAAACCGAGTGCTAAACCGATCTTGCATTGTAATGACACTTTAAGAACGACCTAATCTTCTCTCTGTGCATTCTAAGTCTTTGAGAAAGTGAACCAAAACTAGAGAGGAACCTTCTGCTGCTATTCCTGGGGTTGTTGTTTCAGTTTGAAGCATGCTTATATGGATGTCCATGGGAATGCTAGAAATTTCCAAAATGCTAGATTTGGTAAAAATATTACACGCTTTAAACATTGTGTAGATTGAATTTCATTGCTTAAATGTCTGCAGAAAACACACACACAACCTTCAAAATACACACAAAACCTTTCTAAACCTTGCTGTGATATAAAATAAGGCAGAATATGAGCAGAATAATAGGCTCTAAGCTCTGTGTTTGGTTTTTTGTAATAATTGTTCTTGTTTTGTTTAAAAAAAGTTTTTGATTAGCTGAGCTGCCATATGTGACTGATTACAACTTTTTGAAGCGGAAGGGAAAAACGATAAATTTTGTTAATGCTATTAAAAGTCCGCCGATTTATAAATTATAATCTTATTATAGTATAATTATATTATAGAATTATAATATTGAATAAATTAGCCGCTGGTGAAACACCTGCCTATAATGTAATAACATTTTGCAATGTTTCTCTTTAGTTAGAATGCGCGGCTACTTTTGAATGACGTTTTTTTTAATTCAGGCCTTTTAGCCATAAAATGGTAGTTATGGCATTTACCAGCAGGGGCTCTCTGCCATAGCTAATCAACCAGCCCCTGCCCCCCCCCTAAGCCAATCAGCCTTCAGTACACCTGAAAATCACCACCAGCTGTCGGAACTAAAATCTGCTTGATGGCGAGTTTCTAGTTCCTCAATCCACTATAATAATAAGAGTTGCTTGACATGCAATGCATAACAAATATAAGGTTTAAAAGTACATATTAATTCTGTGTCAAATTGATCTAAAATGGGGCTTTGGCTTCAGGTTAATATGCTTAGTGGTTTTTATTGAGTTGATGACCTGATACGGTTGATTATTTGCTTGTGACGCAGGTCCTCCCAGCAAGTAATGAAACGTTATGGTCTATTTAGATCAGACTAACCAATTTCCGCTGATAGTTTGCTACTGCGACACATGAGCACACAGTGTACATAAAATCATTAAACACATTTATTCTTATGTAATTCTGATGCACAGTATAAAACATTTGTTATTATTTTACCCACCCGCGTGTTGTTTTTTAAAACCTGTGATTTTTTTTTTAGTTTTCTGGCAAACAATATTTCATGCTTTTTTTCCCATATAACAACTGTTCATAATGACTGTTCATCAAATTCCCAAAAGGTCAAAACGCCCTATATAATGTCATGTAAGCATTACGTACATCTCGCATGATATATAAAGCTGATCAGACTTGGGCATTATAAATTGTTGCTGTAGGAAAAAATGTGTAAATATTCCCCAACAGTCTTTTGTCTTCCATAGAAAAAACTGTGGGTTTCGAACGAAATGAGAGCGAATAAATAATTAAATAATGACTCATTAAATTTTTGGGTGAGCCGAAACCGTGTGGTGGTGTTTTTATTTTCCAAACTGATATTGAGCCCCAATATTTTGCAACCGTTGTTAGTACAATGTGCAAATTTCCTTCCCACCTTGTGCCAATTAGAAGGAAAATTCAGTCACTGAAGGCAACACAGAAACAGCCAGAGAGATCCGACGGTTATTTTTCCTCTGAAGGCACTGACTAACCTGAGGTCAGATGCTAAATCTCCATTATTGAGTCGGTGGGGGGTGGTTTGGGGAAGTAGAGGCGCAGAGCAAAGACTGCAGAGCGGGTTCACAAACCTGCTTTCTGCTTCTCTCCAGCTACAGCGTCACGTAGCATGGCATTACAGTTCTGTTAGCTGTCAGCTGGACTGCTATTCCTACAGCTTGACCACACTTCTTATTAGCAGTCCTGTCAATTTTCAACAGCCTCAAACATAAAAAGCCTCAGGCAGCTTGTTGCAGCCTGTGTATTTGTGTGGCTGAAATCCATGTCTCCTGTAATGCAGAGCTACAGTAGATATTGTGTGGATAACCTAGTTGCCCGTTTCCTTTGCTAGCATAAAGTTCTCTATCGCAACCAGCCTTATCCAATACCCTCACCTCATTTCACCTCGCGCGACCGGTGATAAACATTTTAAATAATGAAGGGACCATAGGGATGATCAGATTTGGGAAGTGATTTATTATGAGGTGGGGGCGGAGGTGACGGTAGAGAGAGGGACGTTCTGTTTTGGCCAGACACTGACTCTTAATCACTCCCCGTCGTCAGATAATGACATGCATTATTTAACATCAAGCCAATATAATCCCACTTTCCCAGCGCTCATGTTTCGGCTCACCTGCGGCGGGTGAGACGCGTGCGACGGTCAGTCTGTGTCTCTGATCCCTGCCTTATTAAATCTGTCCCTACAGCTCAGATGGGATTTAGCCTCACAGAGTGTGAGGCTGAAGGTTCTGCGACTGAAACTTTTCTGCTGAAATTGAACTCCGGGAAGGTGTTTTGTCAATCAGGGTTGTGCTGGCTTTTCTTTTTGTGTCTCAGAGTGAAATCTAGACTTTGTCTGTGACTTTAATGGTACGGCTGGCATTTCAGTAACATTCTCTTGAACTTTTTGCCGGCACGTGTTTATTGCGGTTTCTGCTGTAGATCTGCATGCACACAGTCTGGTACATTAAATGTCTCTGTCATACATTTTAAATGCTAAAATTCACTAGGACCGGTTGCCTAAAAGCTTTAGCATTCGCAAACTCGCTGACTTAAGATTCGGACTTGAGAGGCATTGAGTAAGAGTTTATGCAGAGTTTGTTCTACAGTAAAGCACTTTGTAGTTGCAGCAAATGCATGAAAGGAAATACAAAATGTAAGATTCAAAGAACAAGCAAATAACAGATTCTAGTTGACGTAAATACATTTCTGACTTAGTTCTGACTGAGTTTTAACAGAAGTGAAAAGCAGGCAAATATCAAGTTTTATCCTGGTATAGCAGATACGAATCCTAAAATATCCTAGTGTACTGGAGTCCAAGCCTCTGATCCAATACCTACTGAGAATTTAAAATATCATAAGTACGGTCCTGAGATGAAGGGTGTTCTTATGCTTCTCTCTGAGCAACCCTGTTTTGATCAAATTCTAAGGCGCACATATCGTTCTCAGAGGAAGCAAAGTTATAGAACAGAGCCCATATACAGAATGTTAAAAAAAAAAAAGTACTTGGCTGATTTCCTTATGACACAAATATTTCTCATGTCAGAATTTCTCCTTTATTTCTTTGATTTCTTGAATATCTTTGATTCGTTTTGGTCTTTGTGAATTTGAATGTTACAAGTGTGCCCATATATGCTGCCATGTTGTCGCATTGTGCTAATTAGGTTTAGCCAGGTCGCAAAAGTATTTCAGCCCAAATGACAATTTAGATTCGATGCAAAATGTCAGTACCGCGCTTAGGTATTTAGCAGGTATCTGGAAATTGTGTTGCAGTATATGTGTTTATCTGTATGAGATAAAAACATTTTGCTAAGTGTACAAGTACGTGTTGAAAAACAATTGCGCCACATGAGCGACAACTCAAGGATAGCTGTAAATTGGTTGGGTTCTCTCACATTCCTTTCTCTCTTTCTTTTGCCTCTGTGTCTTTATCTCTCCAAGATTGGTGGGTGTGGTTTTAGTGTCATCATTAGGAAGGTGATGCTATCTGTTCAGACCTGTCTGTGCAGCAGGGCTCTAATTAACTATAATGGAAATGTCAATCACAGCAGAAAGACAAGCTGTCCGCAGCTACTTTTTCTGGACTGCACTGTGCTGCCAGCAGAGGATTCCGTTCCTACTGTTACTATAACTTTCAAGTGCTTTTCCACCGAGGAAATGGGATATTTTCACAAGATATGTCGCAGGGCAATCAGTCTAATGAATAGACAGATGATCTAGAAATGTCCTTGATTGTGATATTTGCCTTGCTGTGTTTTCACAATGGATTAGCTGCCAGGCATTATGCTAAAAAGTGCTTTACTATAAGAAATGTATTACAAGCAATAGGTTGACTCAGGATGTGTTCGTGTATAGCACAATAACCCGAGGTTACCGAATCTGAGGTTCAGTTACATATAATTGATCACGTGCTCTGCAGCACTGCTAATTAGGGTTGAGGTCAAATAACTGATTTTATCACGAAGGGATAATTAGTTGCTGGTTAAGCCTGTGACACTGTTTAGCACGGAATAGGCTTCCACAATAATAGCTGAAGTTACCTCCAGAATCGGTGGCAGAATTCTCTTAACGAATGAATGCTGCACGTCCCCTGTAGCACATAACAATGTGTCGAAAGAGCAGCATAAAGTTACGTTAGGAGACTATGAAAAATTACCGCTGCAGAGGAGGCAAAACATCTGTAAGCTAGTGATTTATAGAATCCAAGTAACTGAGTGGTTTAATTTGTCGTATCGCTTCTCTGCCTCTGCGCCTATAGCGGCTCGCATATTTCTGTGCGCTCACCGAGACCCTAAATCCAGCTGTTTAATAGATTAATCCTGTGCCAGGTTTGATTCCATAGACACATCCTTTGGAACGATCAGCTCAACTGGAGCAGCTAAGGAGTGAATTTAGTCTGTCTTTATAAAGGCCACAATGCATATTTAAATGTGTCTGTCAATGTGTTTGTATGTGTGTATGTCTCTCCATCTATCTGTGTGCGTGTGTGTGCGTGTGTGTGTGTGTGTGTTTCCGTACCCTCCTGTCTTTCAGTGTTTGTGTGTATCCCCCTGTCTGTTAGTGTGTGTATGTGTGTGTGCTTGCGTAGATGGGTGTGTGGGTTTGTGTGTATCCCCTGTTTGTAATGTATGTTTTTGTGTATCCCCTGTCTGTTAGTTTGTGTGTGTTTGTGTGTGTGTGTATCCCCTGACTTTCAGTGTGTGTGTGTGTGTGTGTGTGTGTGTGTATGTTTGTATTCAAATGTGTCTCAGAGGTTGAGGTGAGGACAGGGAGAGTTAAGGGAGGTGTTCTCTATAAAGGGCAGTCTGGTCTGTGCTTGGGGAATGGGAATGACATGCTCAGGAGAGTGTGTAATTAAAGAGGCTGCCTACTCAGCATCACACATAACATTACACTCAGCTCCTCACTTAACGATTACACTGCAAACAAGCGTGCAGGTAGCTGTCCATCTCTTACTGTTTTCTGCTCTGCCTTCACGCATTGACCCCTGTTCTCTGGCTGCAGATGAGACCCCTCCTCCTTATACAGCCTGCAGCACTGCAGTAGACCTTATAGAGTTCACCTTGACTACAGGGAGGTCACATTTGAGAATGACCTTGGCACAGTAGATGGTGAGCAAAGAAAGAGATTTCAATGTGACCTTTCAGTGTAAGTGATCAGGGAATGATGAAATATCAAGAACCATAGAGGCTTTAAAATTATACACTTTTTTTAAAGGGACAGTACACCCAAACACGACAACTCTGTTATGTGGTTTCCCTTTGTAGTATGTTAACTCTAACCTATTCTGTTTCAAAGCTGTTATTTTGTTCTATGGAACATGTTCATAATAACATTCTTAAATAATTCTTCTAAGACTTTTTGTTTTCTGTACTATTGCAGAACAAACCAGTCTTTCAAACCCCAAACATTTTATAAAAGTAGTCCATATGTCTCTCAAATCAAACATGTTACCTATATGGTACACTCTTTAAAATAAAGGTTCCCAAAAGGTTCTCTGTCAGGCTGTATGGTTCTATAAAGAACCTTTATATCCACAGAACCTCACTGTTAAAAAAATATTCTACAGACCAGTGGTTTCCAGCCCTGGTCCTGGAGTACCTCCAGCACTGCACATTTTAGATGTCTCCTTAAATCAAACATACCTGACTCAACTCATCAGCTTGTTAGTAAAGACTCCAATACCTCAGAGGGGTGTGGCTGAGAGGAGAGACATCAAAAATATGCAGTGTTGGGGTACTTGACAACCAGGGTTGGGAACCACAAATGTAGACCTGAAAAGTGATATGAAATGTTTCTTTTAAGGAACTTTAACTAAAATGTTTTTGGAGAACAAAAAATTGTTCTTCTATGGCTTTGAGGTTCCTCACCGTTCTTAGCACCTTTATTTTTAAGACTGTACAGGTTTGATAGATTAGGTTCATGTTTGGTTATGCGAGACACATAAGAAACAATGACTGCTGGTGGTGTTGACATTCAAACTACGCCACAGTAGCCATATTTGATTTGAGAGCTCTGGATTGTATGAATCATTCAATTTAGAGGCAATAATGTCTCATGTTTTAGTGCATGTATATCACACAAAACTGTTGCATGACTACAGTTATTGTGCTTTCAAGATGCTTGTTTGTCCTTTTCGGAGTCTGACATTCTGGTCACTATAAACTCATAGTATGGGGAGAAAGGCTGTGTGATTACTCCAAATGTGTTCCACAGAAAAAATAACAGCATACAGCTGAGGAACGACATGGGGGGGGAGTAAATATTGACAGACCTTTAAGTCGCACCCAATAATGCCTGAATGTCATTGCATTACGATAAATATCAAAAGCAAGTGGCCTCTGTAAAACAAATGATCAAACAAATGATGCTATAGAGCTTTTCTCAGAACATATATGAGCTATTTTTGCAGTGATTTCTAAGCAACTGGAATCAAGGTGATTTTTATTGGGTGGAGGTGCGCTAGTAACAATAGTTAACCTAGTAATAATCGCATTACCATGAGTACTTTCAACTAATGTTTGAAAAACAAAGTGTCATCACTTTTGTCCTACACATTACCTCTTCTGGGTAGTTATTTGCCTGAAACATTTGTGCACATTTGTTTTCCCTAGAACAAATGTGCACAAAACAATATTGACTTTTAAAGCGAAAGCGTCCGCAAAATGATTAAATGTAAATGTGACTTGGTTTGATATTCAGCTATATAATGCATTTTCTTTAAATGTGACTTAAGTGTCTACATATACAGCATATACAGAGATAAAACAGCAGAAGAAAAATGAACCTGCGCTTTGCTATAAGAGGTGGGTGGCATGGCTTTAAAAATCAGTGCCTTGCCTCATTGTTCACGTGAATGAGTCAATAAATAGGATAAAAACTGTGCAGCAAAAACCTTTGTGGAACTGTGTGCAAATAACGTGTTCACATGATAAATATCATAAATAATACATGCCTTGTCTGGTAATATACAGCCCACAATCAAATGTGAAATTATTTTTGTTTGCGGATCTAGAAGGAACAGATGTGGGGAAAATGAAGCATTAAAACTACATCCGTTAAAAGAGCAATCTGTTGTTATTATTAGGCTTACAAAGCAATAAAATCAGCAATCCTAACATAATGAAAACTACCTGACATTTAACTGGGCCTAGCAGACACGATAAGAAAAGCCTACATGAACTTAGCTGACTAAGCCTGGTGTTTACATTTTGAAAATCATTTTAACTGCTGTCATTGTGTTTTCCTAAACCCTGCAACTGGTACGGTCCATATATTTATGCGATATGAATACACAAACTGTTTTACAAAAACATTTATGAAATGCATGTTTTATTTATTTGCAAATAGTATATCACTAGAAACATTTATTATTGATAAACATGATCATTAATCAACTGTTGTAGAGCTTGTAACCAACTCCTTTAAGTAATTACGGATTGGTTGTGATCAAGGTCTTGTGCAAATAAGCCACATCACTAGCAACTAGTAGTTGTTGTTCACCATGCTGCGATTAAGACTAAAAGAAATCTTTCCTTCATACTCCAGTGTTGCGTAAAGTGGCCTTTTCTTAATAATATGGAAGGTTAATGATTTCCTGTCTCGCTCCTAAATAAAAATAAATAAAATGTCAGCATGTTGAGGAAACCAGAGTCTTAAACCAACTCCCACGATAATATTTCACAAATGAAAACGCACTAGCATGACACTAGAAAGACAACTCGCTAACCGTAGGTTCTTGTTAGTAGGTAACTAGATTCTGTTGTACTATTTTCACTTCAGCCTTCAGTTAATTGGGGCGGCTTGGTTCTTCTGGGTGTATTCATTTATTTTCGCTGTGATGTGTAGTAGAGGAGTTCTCAGTTTAAAATTGAATATTACCAACAATTTCCACCAACAAGTATATGCAGATCTGCAGACAGACTTCCAATCCTTGATTTAACATGTTTGAAGAAACATCTAGCATTGCACACTGTGCGGTCACAGACTTAATACCACCAACTGGAAGGTCCACTGGGACCCAGCTTTCATTGTGGGCTCTCCCAGTAGAACACGCACTGTCTGAGTGAACCTCTCACAGGCTTTATTCCCTGCTGGGTTAGATAGGCTAGTAAGAATCTATTTGCATCTGATACTGACAGAGTTTGTTGTTTTCAACAGCTGGAACAAGTTACCACACTCAAAACACAAATCTTGCAACTGCGATAGCTTTTTGGTCGTACGTGAGAACATTTATGAAATATTACAAATAAAGGAAATACGAAAAGTCATCTGTCATTAATGTGACATTAAATACAGAAGATGCTATGGCATTAATTTCAGCTTTGATGCTGGTGAAATATGACTCATTTTCAAGATTTATTTTAAAAGCACTTTTTTTTTTAAAAAATAGCTGGTTTATTAAAAAGGTGTGACTTCTGTCAACAGAAAAACCTGATCTGTGAGCAGGAAGTTGTGAGAGATGTACAATTACATGCGCAAAAAGTTGGCTGTAGGTCATCTTGCATCTTCAACAGGCTGAAACGACTGTACATACTTCACTGGTGAACATACATCATTTAGTACGTGTTGTGTCAGTAGTTTAATTAATCTTTGAAAAGTACGTGTTTTATTCCAAGATTGCAACAATTGGAAAAGCACAAGATGTCAACATTTTGCTAGTTTTAGACTGGCCATATTCCAGGGATGCTGGTATAGGCTTAAGCCCCCAGTGACCCTGAAGAGGACAAGCAGGTTTAGAAAATGGATGGATTGCTTGTTAGCATTACTACTCATTAAAGTTACATATCTAGCTGCAATCTGTACCTTTAGCCTCTCTATTGCCATCTCTGTTTGAAACTTTCTGCAAAAGTTTCTTGCAGAAATATTTTCATAATGACGTTTATATTCTGAATGAAGTTTAGTTCAAAAATTCAAAAAAGCTACAAACGCTCCCCCATCCTCAGGACCCACACCTATGATATAGCAGTATAGATTACTTGCTTAATAACTTACTTGTGTTGATGTTTAACCAAGACAAAAGTCACGGATTGCTACTTCAGCTAGCAAATGTTTTGCTTGTTTTTCAACATTTTAATTTTGCAGGGCTCTTAAAAGTGAAAAGATTTCAAATCTTATATTTTCCAGCTGAGCAAGTGCCATTGAGATCAATGGCACACATTCAGAATGAAAGGGAATTGAAATTAGCTTCTGTTCTTTTGCTGGTTTTTCACTTCCCAGCATCAGGCCTTCGTTTCAAAGAACCTTTATTCTGCCTTAACTGCAATAACTTTCAGGTGCCAGTAAACAAGCGTTTATAATATATGCCAGCAAGTGCAGCAATAAAACACAGAAACAAAGCCACAGCTTCAAATAAAGTTACAGAAAAGCTTGACAATGCACTGTTTTTAAACTAAACTCATGAATTGGATCTGAGACTGACGATGTGAATTTTTGTTTATTTTTAATTGATTTTCTTTTAATATTTGTTTGCGTACGTGAGTGTTAGTCTACCATAAATACATTTTCCAATTGAATATCAACATTCTTTCACTATTAAAAACATATTCATAAAATATTGAATTAATAGATGCTTACATTGACAATATTAAACAGATTTAATCTAATTTATTACACAGTTAAGCAATTCAAGTTTAAATTGCCATTATAATGCTTACAATATATTCTTTGTGATTTCTAAAGCAACATCAGAACCACTGTGACAGCACACAGTGTGACATCACACACACACACACACACACACAATTTTAGTAAATAGTAAAGTGAGATGTATTCACTTGCGTTTAATACTTGTCGAATGTCTAAGTTGTGATTAAATTCAGCCTTACAAAGTGTGCAAGTGACTTCTGTTAGTCCCATCAGGATTTAATTTCTTCATACGTTTGGTCTCAAGAACGTCTTTCTCTGACAAACTTTTTCCATTTACTGATAGGAGTCCTACTGTGAGACTGTCTAAGTAATAAACCAGTTTACTAACCTTCTCAAGTGCTCTGTCAATTTTAATTTTGACCAGTGGCCAGGGGACTTTAAGTCATTTTCTTACACGTTTCTTAAACGTGTTTGGGTTTGTTTTAGATGCTGTCAATACATTGATATTTTAGGGTCGATGTCTTAATACATGTTGATTTAGCTTGTCAACAGAATGGAAGCAAGAGAAGAAACCCTGCATAACAAACTCTACATATACTAAATATATAGAGGCAACTGCTGAAATCTACATTCAAATTATACATGCAAAGGCAGGATGAGTTCCGTTCCAAGACTGAAGGCACTTTTGAATGTGTCTTTCAGCAGCGCACTGCGCTAGAGCATCCTTGTTAATGATATGCCAGTGCCAATAATTCCCCAACAACACTCTCCGTAGACAGTCGGATAATGAGTCCTGCTCTGCCTTCCACAGCTGAACAGCTGTTAAGCTTCAGCTCTTGAACTTTCTGTTCAAGAAACTCTGAAATGGCTGCCACATAGTTTGACCACTTCCTTGTCAAGCCCAAGACGGTAACATCTACGAGGGATGAACTGACAAGAGTAGCATGAGAACATCCACCAATCACTCTGCTGAGAGGCATCTCATTATTAATATACCAGCGCTGTGTTGTTTTGTTATACTTCAGCCCTGTTAGAAATTCACTTGGTTGGAGGCGTGAGGAAATCCAGAGAGAGTTTGTCACCACAGCATCCGCAGTAGTCTTTGAAAAGACTTAAAAATGTGCTGACTTTATTTGTTATTGAAGATACCTTATTATATGTGTTCAGTGGGTGAAGACACTTTGTCAAGCAGCCCTGGAGAGCAACGAAATGTTGACGGTATATTAGGCGCGCTAAGTTTCGGCTCTTGAAGAAAGATTTTTGGATTTTTAGATTTAAACTCGGTCTATTGTTCCCAGAGCCATACGAACCCATCAAAAAAACATCAAAATTAGGCGTATTTCACTCGGTGTGCAGTTTGAGGATAATTTTGGAAGCGTTTCTAATAGCTGGGCTTAATTTTAGTTTTAACAGCTAACTAGGTCCTCCTGAATCCAGTGGGATACATTTTCTACTTATTACAATGTGAAGGCAATTAATTGGGCTGTAAAATTCTTTTAATATCGCATGCTCATTTGAAACAAGGTAGCTTTAAGAGTGAGAACGTTGTATTCACTCTTACAGAAAATTGATGGCAAAGATTATGTTGTGTGCACAGTTGTGACACCACCTGCGTGTAGTTTGGCCTCGTCCAGGGTTTAACTAATGCTGTAAAGTGCATGGCTGGCGATATTCTCTGGGGAACGTTATCGTTGCAAAAAAACATGAAGTCTTATGGTCACACCGACCTAATTCTTTACATAGAATCATTGTAGTGTGACTTCCGTGGAATCTCTTCGCATCATGCTGCAGGAGAGACGTTTTTGGCGCATTTTATGCAAATCGCATTTTGAGTCGATGTTTGTTCCAAGTTTCCTCTCTAAACCCACAAAACTGGAGAAGACCGAAGTGTACTACCACCTACCACTTGAAGAAGGTGCTACAGGAGCTGACAGAAAAAACACCTTTGGGAAAATATGGTAATAAAGGAATGCATATGATTGACTGGAAGACAGAGTGCGTGCTGTGTTTATGTACTTTAACATTAGTTACATGTACAATATAGATCTCATTGCTGTGCTCTAGATCACTTATATGACTGCAGTAAAAGTCAATCACCACATCAACACTTGAACAGCATGTTTGTCAGTGTTCCGCTTCCCTCTGATTTATTGACATTATCACGAGCGGATCGCACACCGCGAGAGGACAGTGGTTTTGGAAGGAAAGACACACTTTATTACTACAGCATTAACATCCAATCCCGCGCTCGTCCGCGCCAGCCGTGTTTTTCTACCCGGGATCTTTTCCCGGGATTTATGGGATCATTCACACAGAAAATGTGCACCATTAGGTTTCTCACACCCCGCAATTCAATCACGTCCTAAAAATCCCCGCAGGGTCACCGCTCCCCGCGCGTGGCATCGCAGGCAGGTATTTCTCGCCGCCACCCCGGGAGTTAATTCCTTCTCCGACTCCAGCAGGAGAAAATCAAGCCCTGGAAAAAATCATTATTTTCCATAATCCCTGCCTTCCATACGCCACCACGCTAATGTGCGTATGACAAAAGGGCGGCTGGAATGAAAGTGATAGACACGTTGGCCGTGGTGAAATGAATGAAATTGGATTAGAATAAGTCTAAAAAAGGGAGATCTGTACCAAAAATTGAATTCCAGATTTTAAGTGCCCTTGCCTTTCCAAGGTCTTTCATTCTTTATGTTCTAACTTTATTTTCCGTAGCTCTGGACTTTTCTACTTTCTTATGTTTGACACCGTGAGGAGCAGGTACACCTGGCACTTTCCATAAATATCATACACTCTGGTGTCCCATGGCTTTTGAAAATGCTATAGAGGCACAAATCCAATGTTTTTTGTAGCTGTTGGAGAACTATCATCTATCATCATAAAATTACCCTAGCATGAAAAATAGCTTGTTTTAACATGTATACATCTGTATACGTGATGGCAATTTTGACATGTTGAAATTATGACATCCAAGAAGTTAAATCATTTGATCCCTTTCTAGAGCAGGGCAGTTTTTTTTACATTACTATATGGTATATTTCCCATATATTAATGTAGGAAATGTAGGCAGTTTTTTACATTACTATATGGTATATTTCCCATATATTAATGTAGGAAAAAACTGCCCTGCTCTAGATTTAGAATTTGTTAATAAATACCAAACAGCATATGACTGATTTGCAACTCAATTACAAATTACTCACTAGAAAGTTTTTAAAATATAATTTTCTTTTTAAAAAATGAGGTTAATAATGTTACTTGCTGTTATTATTGTCATTCATTGCTGTTGCTATAATTACAAAATTAAACACCTTAAAAACTAAACTTTTTCACTCACTCTCAACACTACTACAATCTTTAGATAAAAGGCCAATTAAAATTGATGAGTTGAATTTGCGTGCCAGTCTTTGCCCCGGATATCAAAGGTATAAAAAGGATGATGTCACTTAACTTGTTATTCGGAGCCATCAGTACAAGTTTTGATCACCCTGACACCTCCACATTCATTGAGAAGCATACCGGCTGGAATCTTACCAGCTATCATTCACCTTGTCCTGTTTTAAACTTCAAGCTTCCCCTAGGCGTTTCGGCAGGGGAAAAGCCACAGATGCTAAAATAGGGAATTTTGTCTAAAGAGCAATGTACAGTTGCTTTTTTATAAAAATGGCTTTTCGCCCCCGTACTATTGGATGTGGCCGGTTCATTGCTCCTTCAGACAGCCACGATTGGTGTCTGGAGTCTTGGTTTTGACCATGCACAGTCATTGTGGATGGGTTGTGCTCTCACTGTGTGAGCATGCCCATAAGAACTACGCGGTTGTGGATCGCCTGCTTTGTACAGAGGTGGGAATTCACTCCTTCCCTTTGTTGAAAAGAAAAAAAAATTACCTAATTTAAGAGTTTCAGGCTCTAATTCTAATTTCAGGCTCTAACTTTTGTTAACTTTGTCCCATTTCAGCAACACAGAACATGGTGTCTGCTCACTGTTCAGACATTTAGTCACTGGCAGCCTGAAGATGACATTGTGTCAACAACAGTTGTGTTTGTATTCACCAAACAGCAAACTGACCGAAACCAGTTTATGGAACGTCTGTTTTATGCATAAAGTTGCAGTGGTGGTTAAGAGGAAGTTTTGCCAAAAGTGTGATAAGTTTGACAGCTTTCGTTATCTGATACATGAGGAGCATTCAGCACAACAGCAAGGAGTACTAGATAGTCCTGCGGGGAATATAAACGCATTGTGGTCTCAGGTGTTTACTGAGAGAAATTGGAGCTTAGACTCTTCGTAATGGTCTTCGGCGAGCTGGGGAACGGTCACGTTGAGGCAGTTTAGCAGGGGGGAGAGGAGGTAAGCACAACCTACTGATAACCTCGCCAAACCAAAAAAAAACACCAGTGAGAGGGAGAGAGAGAGAGAAAATCCAAAAACACAGCATGATACCATCAACCAAGCACTTCTGAGAAGCTCTGATTATACCGCAGCCAAAGTGGTGGGCAGAGCACAGGGCCGGTAAAGAGAGTCAGAAATAACAATGGCAATCAAACTGTTCCTACAAGCATGCAGGGTGACTGGCCTCAGCGTCACCATGACAAGGGCTTTGCTGCACTTAATATAAGTGGAACCGGTTGGCAATTAAGACGGCAGAATGGAATCTCTGCAAATGGCGAAGTGGAGAAAATTAGGCCCTAAACTGGGTATGATTCACTCATATATAATTGTCATTGTGCTGAACTTTGCTGGCCTCCCTTGTTGTGCCAGATTTTAAGTGGAACATGAGCCAGCGTCGGAGTCTGTAATATTTTTGTGGGCACGCTTTCAAAGGTCGCCCGCCATATGTCGGATGCATCATCTTCTAATCGTGTAAACAAAGAAAAAGAGTCAACAATGCTTTTTGGCTGTGTGTCATATTTATGATGCTCATACAACATTATTGATCTGTTTATTGAAGCGTACTTCTGCGCAGGAAGTACTTGGTTTCATCAACCCAGCGTTGAACCTGACTTCACAGTCTCGACGCCTGTCATGCCCCCCTCCGCTGTATCGGGTGGGACGTCTGATCATTATCACACGGCAAGTTTTACTTCCCTGCACCTCAGTGTCTCAATAACACCTCATATCACACAAACAACCAGGAGAGAGGAGAGAGGAGGTGAAAGGGAGAGAGGGAGAGAGAGCACAGAAGAGACAGAATAAAGTCATGGTTGGTTTTCTAAAGCGCTGTCTGGAACCGGTGCAGTAAATGGGTTTGGCTTTACATGTTACGGGCTGTTTTTTACTGAACGCAAGTACCCAGCAGCAGTTATTGTATTTGTGCTGTAGCTACAGTACAGTACATATGTCGGAAATACAGTGTATGAATGCATTGAATATTTTGGACCAGACACGACTGTTTCACTACCGTTTCATTTGTACAATTCATATACACAGTATTTTTCTTAAATACCTACTTTTTTATTTTACTCAGTCTCTCTTTCAAAATTGTATAAAATGTCTGTTATTGTGTGCATTTACTGCTACATTCTATATTATTTTGAAAAATTTTATATTTTAAATGCATTTATATTTTATATTAAAAAATAATCTTTAACTTGTTTTGATTTGATCTATACATTATGTAAAATGATCTTAAGTACTGGGTAGCTGATTTCGACTACTGAAGTTAAATATTCACACACTTTAATTTAGGCTATTAGTGATGCATTTTTGCACAACTTTTCAACCTTAGTTACAAATCATCCAGCAGTTAAACTTAGAATTGCTTCAGCTGTATTCCTCCAGTCTACATCCATATATATTTTTAACACATTAATCTATCAAAACAAAAAGTGTACATGGTATTCCGCACAGTTGAGTGTTCCACAGATCCAGTCTGTGATTCCATCAATAAAAATCTTTTTTGTAAGATCGGACTGCTTACTATCGCACTCAATTCCTTGACCAATAAATTAAGGTAGGTTTTCTTGCCTGTGGATGTTATATCATGGAACTAGTTCAAATTGAATGTAAAAATTGCGTATCAAATTTCTGTTATGAAAGATGCTGCTAAATTTTCGTTTTTCAGTAACCAAGTCTCACATTCTCATCTGGACGAAGAGCTACAGAACGTCTTACTGTAGCAAACCTTGTAGTAATACTCTTGAAATTATTTTGGTTGGTTGGCAGGGCGTTTAGTTTGCTCACAGGACTGAATTTGTGGACCATTAAGCAGTGTGATCTGAACAGGCATAGAAATAACATTTCAAGAGATGTGATAATTGTATAAGCTGAGTTTGACTCAGTCCAAACGAATTGTGATATTTGACAGTCAAGTAAGTCTCTGTATAGTTAAATATATACAACATAGTGCATTTTGTGAGAACTATCTCTAACTTCTGTATATGCGAGTAGTACATCTAATATCAGTGGGATATAACCATGAATATGTTCTTGAATAATTCTAAAGAGATGTTGAATATTCAATGAAAGCTCTGTAGTTCATATCTAATTAATGCATTTAAACTTCATCTCAAGTTCTCTGTTTGATCTTATGCCATTTTGTAAATCGAGCTCCTCAGGAAATGTGCTTGCATGCTCGCTGACTACATGGCTTGATAGTTCTGTCTGAGGTAGACATAAAAATCACAATCTTAATTGTAGAATGTGTTCTTATTTATTTCATTGGGTCTATCAATTCACGGCTTTGCTGTTGAAATAGTTGACAGAGGGCCGGAGAGCGTGTGAATGTGGTGCTTTCATCTGTGAAGTCATAATAAGGTTCATGCAGTGGGTTTATGAGATCAACTATTAAGATTAATTAACCTGACGAATTATTTAGATGAGGGTGTTAATTAAGTGCCTGCACTTTCAAATTCAACCTTTAAATATTGTCTCTTGTTGTGTCTCTCTGTTTATTTCCATTTTAACTCTAAAGTGAGGTGTGCGTACTTTAAATTGTGCTGCTTTTGGCAAATCCTGTGAAAGATGGAGATAGGCTGGAAATGGGTGATATATAATGGGATATATAGGGTAATAATTAATCAACATACTTCATAAGAACACACAGCCCACATTAACTTAAAATTACCCTATTTGTCATCCACAATTTCAGAAGTCAATCGACAATTTTTTTTCGTAATCTTTGTAACCTTTAATCAACATCTGAAAATGTTCTTCTCCTCTGGAATGGCGATCATTCTTGACAGAAGATCCT
This sequence comes from Botia almorhae, assembly GCA_036877575.1. Lineage (NCBI taxonomy): Eukaryota > Metazoa > Chordata > Actinopteri > Cypriniformes > Botiidae > Botia > Botia almorhae. The sequence goes on from JAZGTJ010002505.1 coordinate 21,642, forward strand.
TTAAGCGCTTCCCTCTAACTGTCAGTCTACTTTCCTATATCCAATCAATTCCCAGTAAAAAAACAAGCCCCGCCTCCTGCCTTTCTCGTTCAGCATTCTGCTTCATTTATAAACACGTCACAATAGTAAAGACAGTCAGTTGCATGTTTTTCCTGTGTCAGCGTGAGTTGCCTCTGGGTACACTGTTTTCCCCCACAGTCCAAAAAACATGCAGTTTAGGTGAATGCTCTTAGGTGTATCCTGCCTGTGGCCCAAGATGGTTGTTTTATCCCTTCTGTGACCCTGCAGAGGGTAAACAGGTCTAGAAATGAATGGATTAACGGGCCCATACAACCAAAGTTTGCTGAAACTAAGGCTGGGTAGCCACGTAAACTGGCTCAGAGAGATATGCCCCATGTATCCATGCGGACCAGTTTAAACCTCTGTTATTCTTATAGGTCAGTCGAGGTTGTATAACATACTTGTTAGGGCATCTGGCATAGATGCCACGCTGCTCTCTGACCAGCTGGGGTTTGTTCTAATGAAAGCCCTGACTTCAGTTATCCCACACTGTGTCTATACAGAAGGATTGCACCTGTGTTATAGTTCACCTGAGTGTAATCATTAATTGATGTTGCACCTGGATGTACAAATCGATCCTTTTCAAAAACTCAGGTGTCAAGCCGGATATCCAAAGATGCCCAATGGTGTCCTTTGGCTATTTTTAGCCTTGAATGGCCACCGTCGCCTTTCTCAGACACTCTATATTTGGCAGACACAAAAAACATGTTCATACTTTATAATGTTTGACAGGAAATAGAGATTTTCCTGAATATGAATATATTGTGATGTATTGTAAAATGCTTTCATATATGCCATTTTAATGTATATATGTATAGGGACAAAAGTAAGCCATTTGTATGGTGGTTTCCCAAATACTGTGGCTGTGCTCTGCTTTCATCATTGCTCAGTCTGTTTGAGCGCACCAACGTGCATTACTCAGCCAGACGTGTGAGTTCAATGCGGAACGGCCTGTTTATTTGATTACCAAGAGTTTGGAAACACTGTTTTTTGTGCTGCAGAAATAACGCGCCACTTTTAACCACTGCAGCTGGATGTTGCCCTACAGGAAGTTCATTATAAACCGCAAAACATGTTTGTGCAATAAGCTAACTCTTCTGTATTACTCTCATTTATCATGAGCGCATCACAGCTACAGCTTTGTGTAGGATTGAACGTTCTGGAAATGTATTTTTATCTTCTTAGCTTATGATAAACTGAAACTATGCGAGAACATTTCATTTGCGCCTGTATATCTCAAACAGAGTAAGTAGAAATGCTGTTCCAAGCAAAATTAAAGATAATCAGAAGCATTCAGCTCATATCACGGTCCTTCATTATATTATTTCATGTATATTGTCCGTTTCGTCATTAATGCCAGATGTGTGTGTGCATGTGCATGTCTTGTCAATATCCACAAAAGTAGTTGTTTTATTGTTGACAGAATCAGCAACGCTGTAGTGGCGGCACTTAATCAGCAACAGCACCAATCATGTGTCTGCGCAGTTTATTCATCATTCATTATAGCATGTGGCTCATCCAACTCACTGTCGTAAATGACTAATCATGACGGAATGAAGGAGGAAAAGAGACTTGCTATTTTCAGCAAATCACAAGACTGGTGGCTTCTGAAAAATGAGAAAAGTATGGAGACAATCTAAAACCTTAGTAAGGTTACAAAATTCGCCTGAGATTTGAATCATTTTGTGGTATTAATTAATGTTTTTTTTCTTTTCGCGTTAATGTCGCTAATTAATGGGTGTCAGTTCCTTCCCTAATGAGAGACCGGTAAAGAAAAAAGTGGTGTGTGTTTTTTACTTGACAAAACTGGTAACGCTCGCCTTCTCAACATGACAAATTACGACATTTTTTTAGGGAGGTGATTTTAGTCCTTAAATTAAATACTGCCATGTCTAAAATTATAGCTTCAATTAATTTTTTAGTTAATTTTCAGGAATGCTTTTAATATTCAATGCAAATTTACGTCACGGGGTGCATCATTCGCCCTTCTAATTGTCATGAAAGAAAGCTTTTCAAATTCTGCTGTGGTTTCCGTAAAATCATTTTTGGAATGACATCCACGGCAGCATCTGTTTAATCTCTGAAGGTTTCCGTCTACTGCATTGATCTTTTGAATTGGAGTTAATTGGCACACTCAGGCCGAGTGGGTTGGTGTCGAATTTCTAAGTGGGTCATTGTTTGTTTTGTTTGTAGGGAGCGCTACATCACTCGATGGGGTGTGCATCTCTGATAGCCACGGGGTCCCCTGCAGATGATTTATGCGGATAATACTGATGCAAGTAATAATAATAATAATAATAATAACAAAGTTTCATTGGAATAAGAAACAAAAGTGGGTCAGTGCTAACCGACTGATTCAGTGTCGAACCCAGACGTGCCTTCAGAGGCCAGACGCATGAAGACTCATGCATCAATAAGATCCACCTAAATTTAGCTGCTGAAATATAGCATTCCATACCTCCACCCAGGAATGATGGAAGAAATGTCTTTTTCCTATAACTGAAGTATTATTCATGAAATCATGCTTTGATTGGCTAGCTCATTTTGTAAGCGTAGACGAATGTCTATTCATAAATCTTCCAACTAATGATCACCATTTCTCATTTTAAGAAAGACTGAGCATAAAAAAGTGTGATTTTATATCATTTAATTGATATTGATTGATATTGTGTCATTTGGTTAAGCCAGCAGTGTCCATTCAATTTCCCAAAAACAAATTATGCTGACCGTATCAAAATATTTTGAGTACACGCTCGTCTCCCAGCGCCTCACGGATTCTCCTAGACCTACAGTAAAGAACATCTGCATAAAGTCATTAATAATGGACAAGCTACATTAGATCTGTGTTCCCTAGATGTTTGTTATTTTGCTCTTATGAAGGTCAGAGTCGACATGATGTTTCATTTGACAGCTAGTGCAAGACATTTTGTCTGTCTACATAAGCGTGTGCAAGCGCAGCCATGCGCACGGCGGATCTGCTAGAAGTAGGATAGCTCGCAGGAGAGCAGTGAGAAGAAGACAGGAGGCAAAAGGTGATGACAGACCCATGAGAATGAAAGGGTCTAACCCTGTTAACAGGCAACCTAAAGCCTCCAAATAAATGGAGTGAAAACTAGGTGACTAACACAAGGATGAGATCCGCTCTTCTGCTCCGGCTGACAGATGTTCTGCAGAACCTCTCGTTTCGTTAAACTGTCATCCCTCTGGCGCAGCCCATCATCTTCTCTGGATTAATTGTCTTAAGTTGTTGTCACCATGAACTAACTAATCTGTGTCATGCATGCATTGTATTGATAATGAGTTCTTAAACAGAACCTAGCAGAGGGAAGCGCACCGGGGCCGCTAAGTCCTTTGGGTGCCCGGGCAGCCGGTTAATGCATCACTCATGAGATCAATGCTGGAGATTTAAATGAAATGAAATAATCAAGGTCAACAAGCTTTGAGCACCGAGCGCCAAGTGTGAAAAAACAATTTTGTGAAAGCTGAATTTAATATGAGACACGTGGCCATTGAGCAATACTTTTATGCCATCTATCGTGTTATGAACTTACGGTTTTGAATACGCTAACACGTAAACTTGTCAATCCGAGCTCTGTGTATATCCATCTGTTTGATGCCCGAGGTGAGGCGGTAACTTGCAAATGGTGAAATTGCTGTCTCCTGACATCGTGATCACGAAATGGCGGCGCTGAAATTGACTAGGGCCTTTGCAACTCAACCCCAACATCAAAAAAAGACAAGTGCAACCTCTAGGGATAAGATGGTGGAAGGCATGCTGTATTACTTACATCACTCAGCATCCTCCGGTTTGACTCTATATTCAGCACAAAATATGCACATAACATTTTATTACCGGCTTTGAGGCACGAGTGTTTTTTCATCTTGACAGAATAGGAGATGTACCATAAACACGCTGGAAAAAGCACCATAAGGCCTTTTGATTTCCATCAGTGTTTGGGGCACAGTGTCCACTGCTGCTCACACGAGACTTGTTTTCAGATGTGAGGTGTATTGCACTTTGTAGATATAGTAAACATGCTAGGGGAAAAAACAACAAAAGAGGAAAGGGAACTGCCTCAAAAACGCCTTTTTATAAAACATGTAGCTGTTTGTGTTGTGCTGGCACTATTCCTCTGAGAAATGCATAAGCACTATAAACAGTGCCACTTGTAACAGGAACATGCTAAATATACTGTATACAAATGGTGCTTACTATATTTTTTTAGCTTTTGCCATGTCATAGAAAACTATATAAAGCCAAAACACACAGAATATATCAACTGAATTTTCCTTTGGTTGGGCCAACCATGAAATCAAAGTCTTTTGTATATCAGTACTGAGGGTGACAACTCCTGTGGGCAGAGCAAATATAGTCGAGGCTTCTTTAGGTGTAGGTGTATGTTGACCGTGTTTGAGAGATCCTGCCCTGCTCTGTTTTCCCAGCCAACTCGAAAACCTATTAATTTAATTTTGTGGTGCAGCCCACACTCCTGTCAGGAGAAATGTAATTAACAGGGTTTTGTTGCTGGTGTCTGCAACCATCTCACTTACAGTCTAACTCACACATTTATATAATGAGCAGCCTCCTACATGACAGCTTGCGGTTGTGAATTATGACCATAAACAACAGCCCTGTTGTTATACTTCCATATGGATATAATGAATATACTCACGGAAACATGATGACTCGTGGTCTTGAATTAAAGTGCTTGTTTCAGTCCAAAATCTGGTGTGAATAAATAAACAGGACGGGGGCTTTGTTGAGAAATGTAATCAGGAACGCAAAGCATTATGGGATTGCTGTATGTACTTGAACTGTGTTGATTTACACAACTTAATGAGTTCCATGGGCCATAATCGCTGTTATTGGCAGGCTGAAAGATGTGCCCCAAAATACTAGCACTCTCTTGTGGTACTGTGTTGATTCCACCCACATATTTGTAAACACAAAGCTTTTGTATTAGCTTGAAAGCTAGGTTAATTGGGTAAAGTTCTTATACAAGGTTTGTAGAATATTTTCTAAAATCATTTTATGTTAGTCAAGATTTCATGCACCCAAAACAATTTCGTTTTTCTATGGTCATTTACACCCCGTCTCTGACCCTTGGAGTTAATTTCTGTGCTGCTGTGTCTTCTGTTAAAAGCATTATATTGTAACGGGTTCAGAAAAGGTCCGTGCTGATATAAAAACTAATCTTTAAAAACCCTGTTAAGATTGGACTAACATGATCAGAACCCCTAATAAAATTAAACTTTAGCCTCTTGATTGTTTGTACCATTATGCAGAGCTGCAGTTGCTACCCAACGGCACAAACATTACACTTTGTGTTCGTTAAATTCCAGTTGGAATGAGTATCATCTCCATACGGGGTTTGAAAATAGTATCCTTCTTTTTCAATATTGCACCCTATAGACAGACGAAGGACCCTAACTCTAAATAGACATAGCTGGTTTATAAATATAGGCAGTTCTATATTAATATATATTTATATTGTTTTAGTTTTAAAATGTACTATTATTAAATGTGTGTTTTCACTAATGAAACTAGTTTTTATGAGTTTTGAAAGTTTGCATTTACAACAAACATATTTCAAAGATCAAGAAAGATTTGCGACTTTTTAAGATTGTGACGCTCGTACCATTTACAGCCACATACAGCAAAGCTTAAAAATAATTATTCATCTCCTGGAAGTCGTTTTCAAATCAAAACAACTCATCAAGGCATCATCAACTTTTTTTCCATAAATTGCATCCAATACCACATCAGAAATTTTAGCAGCTGGTGCGATCGCACATTGTGCAAACATCTAGCACTGCTTGTCACATCACATAAACATTTGCATAAATTACAGGTAAAAAGACGGCTTTGATATGATAACGAGTGTCTCGCTTTCTCACAGAGGAAAGATGCAATTCCGTAAGTCTCTCTTGTGTGGGTTCGAGGTGGGGGCTGGTGGGAGGGTCCGCGCCCTATATCTTTGGCATCAGTGTATTACATGTATGTTTGTTTCCAATTCGTCTCTAATTTTAGTTTCTCTTTATACCTTGGAAATTTAATCGGAATTTGGGAGACAGCCATCATTGTAGGTAATTATGCTGAAGTCTGGACGTAATTAATTTTATTGGACCAGTTAATCGATTCCGGATGAAAAGGGAGATTAAACTGATAGCTCTCCTCTCTAGTCACCAAAACTCCTCCCCCCTTGACTCCAACACGCGTGCTTGCTTTGGCTAAACCATTACTCGTAAATGTATCTGTAGCGTGTAGCTGGCTGTGAGCCAGGGCAGATAAAATGCTCGCTCTCTTTCAGCCCCAGCAGTCACAGCTCGATCATTCAGAGAGCGAGCCATTCGTGTGAGAGCGACGTCTAAACAGGTGTGGTGCATCTATTAATCAATTACAATCATCAGTGTACATTGCTCATCGTTTGATGCAGGTCATGATTGTGTGGTGTCATTTTTCATGCACCGTATACAAGAGCAATATTGTGTCCCATTCAGTCTTTTCACATTGAGTATGCAAACTAATTGCCAAAAGCCACGATAATGACGCTATAATGCTATAACGCACAAATTGAACTTATCGCTCTGAATGACGAAGCACAAAGAGTTGCGAGCGAGTGAGCTAAATCAATTTAGTAAGAGTAACGGGTTTGGAAAAGGGGGGAAAGACAAGGGAGATCGGGGAAGCTGCTGTTGGGAATGTGCAGATCCAAGGAGAGTGTGAATAAATCCGGCAGCTTGGTTTAATGATGAGAGATGGCGTTCCGGGTGCCTTCTGGCAGTTTTGTATTACCTGCTGAAACGAGCTGACATTTGCATTTGAAAATCTTCCCTCCTGAAAAAGATACAATTAATTCTCAACACCTAATGGTATTTGCTTGGTAAATCTGTAGCATGTCAGGCTCAAATTTAAGCCCTCCTTTGAGTATTTTGGCATTAAATGTGTCCCGAACACATTTCCTGTCCAGTCTTCCAATCTAGTCACATTGCAGACCTGGTTGCTCCTTTGTTTACCCAGTACACCAAATTTTATATTCCCTGTTTGTCATTCTTATTGGAAGACTTTATGTATTAGTTCCATTGTCAGGCTGTTCTCCCGACACAGGAGGTGATGCTGGGCCAGATTTAGCTGCATAGGAAAATGATGAAATAGCTATGACACGTCAAGATGTTTCAGTATTCTTGTAAACATCTGCTATCAGACAATACAATATGTGGCATCCAGCCAGGTTGTTTACAAGGTCTAAAAAACGCAGACAACAATTGACAATCAGGCCATGTTGAAATGCCAGTACACTTCTTCTTACTGGGATGTTCATTACACTCAGCTGCCCAGTAATATCAGCACTGGTGGAAAAACAGCATGTGCTAAAGCCGGACAGATTGTTCCTCGGCTTTCAATGGAAAAGAGAAAATGAAGAGACTGTTTCTTAATCATTTCAATTAGAGAAAAAAATGGAGAAAAGCCGTATCTTTGTTGCACAGAAAGTCGGCCATACGATTTTTACCAAAAAAACTCTTTTCGTTTAAACTACACACAAGTATGCGGATGGAGAAACTGTAGAGTCTTTTTCACATTAGAACGACATTCTACAGTTAACTGCCGTTTTCAAACGTGTTTACACGGGTACTGTGATCTCTAATGGCAAAACAGACTTCATGTCAAATAGTGCTGGATGGTGTTTTTTTCTGAGCAAGTTAAAGCTGAGGGACAAAAGTTGCCTTTGGTCAAACCCAGTCTTATTATTCCAATGTTCTTTTGCAGCAGTGTCGCACAACCAAAGTAAGAGACGTTTCCTTTCCGTTTCTCTAACAACCAGAAGCTCACGAACTGAACCGAGTGAGCTGTCTTAATCTGTCTAAAACTCAAATCCAAACAAACACAACTCCGCAGAGCAATTGTTGTTACAACATATGGGAACGCGGTCGGGGCCTCGCGCTTCTCTCTCAGCATCATGAAAAATAGAACTGATGTGACAGTGCTTAAAAAAGTCAGTGAGAGGATCAGAATAGAATTATGGGACATTTCTGACTTCTTGACTGTAACAGCGCCAAAAAGGTGTCAAGCTAATATCGACGGCAAAGGTGCCCACGAGAACTATGAATAGCAAACACATTTATGCGTTTAGACTCTGAATTTGAATTACTCCTGGCAGGATGAGTTTGCAAAAATCAAATCTACGGCTATCTGTGTCCTGGGTTGTATGCGTGACACTGTTCCGTAATCCTTCCGATCCATATTCATGCATCGTGCTGCCAGGTTCCATCACGAGGAATTCTATTATCCGAGTCGAGGAAGCACAGCCTCGATAATAAATTTATCATAGATCATTATAAGGTTTAAAACTTTTATATTTGAGCTTTTGATGGTAGGTTACGTTTGTTTAGACCTGCATGATATTTGTTTTAAGGTGTCTTTCACCAAAGATTTTTCTCTGTGTCGTGTGATTTGATGTATTTAGCTGAATCTATAAGCCACATTCTTTAAAAATACAGTAAAACATGGTAGCTAATGGGTGTCCACTCATTTGTAAACTGTAAAGAAATCCCGTTAAATATACAGTAAACTTGGCAGCTTTGGTTGCCAGAAATACACTGTTATATAAACACAGGGGCAACATTTCAGGTATTATGGAATGGCAATTTTTAATGTGTACAGTTTATAGTTAGTTCATAAACTGTATATTTAAATATTCCATTAACTGATTTAATGTGTATATACTAACCCATATGAACTAATGAAATCTGTTCTATGTCTTCAAAATATACTGATAGCAATCATAATATTACAGGTGGTACAATTGCAGGTCACATGATGACCTAAAGTTCATCACAATTGGATAATGTTCACAAACTCTTTGATTCAGCCTTAACCTCCAGACCCTCTTGTCATCTCAGCCATACGTGTTTGAGTCATGACAACAAAGAAAGTCCCTCACACATGGCAGGGAACGTATACATGCATATATAACCTCTTGTATACGCTTCACAAAGAAAGCATGTGATAGAATTGTTTATGAACTACAGATCAAAGTAAATTAATCAACCATTTGTTTGCAACTGTTTCATTTATATTCAAGATGTTCAAGGTTGTTTTTCAGATGTGGAAGTGCTGAAGGGTTTAAAGTGGTTTATTTGTCACTTAAACACTGCTTAACTAAAGACATGGGCATGTCTTGTTAGGCATATTGTCTGTTTTGAGCCTAATAGTTTATACACATTCCTATCTGTGAACAAACAGCAATTTGTGCTATTGGAGTAATTTAGGAGTTTGAGGGTACAAAAAACAGCAGAAGTAACAAGCATGTGCAATAGTTAGAAACAAAGCGCATACATAATTACTAATAAAAAGGGTTATCATAAACATGGTGCGGTCTGTTTTACTTAATAAGCTTGCGGAGCAAAATATGAATTATGCATTACAATTTTTTTATTTTTCTTTGTTTCAAAGGTACCGATGGATAATTCAATTACACTTTGAAGAGACCAGAGGCAAATAATGCAATTAGGTTTCTACAAGGCACACAGAATGCAAAGCCTGTCATAAAGTCGCAATGCAGTGTGATGTGCTATCCGGCGTAAGGTCATTGCTGTCTGTTCTGAGAGAAATCTGAAATGTATGGAAATTAATCAATCAGTCAGTGCACCTTCAGTAGCCATTGAGGTGCAGCACACAAGCTCCTTCTGCTGCTCTTCTGTCTGAAGCCTACAGAGATGAGTGGATTGTGAAAGTCAGCTTTTTTAGCGTCTTGGGTTCGGTTTTTAAATGGATCGTCCACAGCAGCAAAATGTTGTAGGAGCAGAGCGTGTGGGACAAGTGACTGGAGAAGATGTAGGTGTGAACTAATCTTGGTGACGTTAAGCAAATGTAAACCACGGTGACTATGAATGAAAGGGAGATTAGAGGGATGAGTTTACCAAAAATGAACGTTTTTGTCATTATTTACTCAGAGCATTCCTTAGGGTTTTTTTCTCAGCAGAACACAAAAGTAACTCTTGCTGTACGACCATTTATAGTCACCAGGGGATGCACCAAAAAGGACCAAAAACACTATAAGAAAGGGTATAGACTATTAATGTCTTCTGGCATCCACCAATAGCTTATGAGAGGGACACCTGCGCAGAAGAGCAAGTCTAAGCAAGAATTTTTTAAAAATAGCTCAAAAGGCTAAAAACTGCTGATTTCATTTGTAAGACATTTAAAAAAAGTCTGCTAAATGACAAAAGTAAATCTGTGTCAGTGCCCAGTTTCCAAAATGCATAAAAAATCATCATCAGCATCAGATCTGTTGCATGTAGTAACCAAACCTGACATAATTTTTGAATTCTGGATGTGAACGCGGTCTAGACCTTCCACCTGTGAGAGGACGATTATCAGTTAATAATGACTCCGATTTTGGGTTTGTTCTACACACAACGCTCTTGTATGCTTTAGAGAATAAAGCAGGAGGTACATGAACTACCTATGGTGCCTTTTGGTGTTTTTCTTTTGTGCCGTTTGGAACTTGTCAGCCTCTGCTCACTATTAACTGCCATTGTATGGCAAGAACTTCAGAACAACTCTACTTTTGTGTTCCACAGAAAAAAATAACAGCTTACAGATTTGGAGCAACATGAGGTTGAGTAAATAATGACTTTTCAAGAAGTTAGCAAGAAATATTTCTTGGCAAAATAATTCCTAAATCAGAGACAAAGTATCTAGTCTCAAAGTAAAGTGAAAGTGATGTATTTGTCAGGTGTGGTAACCTATACTTGAAATGTGACCTTTGCATTTAACATATACCAGTGAAGAGTAAACACACACAAACACACACACACACACAGTGAAGTGGGCAGCACTGCAGCAACTGGGAAATGGTGTCTTGTTCAAGGGCACCTCAGATGTTTCCTGCCAGCAGTGGGAATCAAACCTGCAACATTTGGGTTAACTCCAACTCTCTAACCATCAGGCCACACCTGTTAACATATGAGTTATTTTAAGCTTCTTGAGCTGTGCTTTGCACAGCATTAGCACTCAAACCCTTTAAATCAATGCACTGAACAGTAAACCATAGGCTCAGCTCTCTAACTAGAGTGATGCTTAATTCTCATAGGAGAGTCTGTCTACCGTGACAGCTTATATACCGCAACTGACAAACTGGCTTTTTTCCCTTTGCATCATCTGAGGTCTCAGCACCACAGTGATGGATGCTGTTTTTCACTTATCAAGATTCAGCTTTGCAACCTTTCAAATGAGAGACAGACAAACAAGCTATTGTGTATGAGGTGCCAGACCAGGGGCCCTTTGATTCTTAAAGGAACCACGTCTTTATAATGACAGTGGTACTGTAAATATTACACAAGAAATTATCTTGCATTTAAATCAAAGGATGATACACAGCAGAACATCGAGTGTCTTTTTTGTATGCGGTGGAAATGAATGGGGACGTCAGCTTTGACCGGTCCACATCCACTTTCATTGTATGAGAAACAGCTTGGACATTTCCATCACTTTTTGTGTTCCACAGAAGAAAGTGAGTCAGATGGTTATGAAACACAAGACTGAGGAAATGATTGAAAAATTTTCATTTTTTAGGTAAATTATTTTTGAAATGGAACAATGATCTGCCACATAATGACACGTGCGCTGGTATGAAAAATACAACAGTTACAGCCTAATGATAATTGTTTGGTGTTTGGTTGCAAGCTATTCCCTGCTGTCTGAACAGCGTGTTACATTCACTTGTTGTGTGCCGCGCTCCGAGCCGCCGAACGAGAAAGAAACAAGAAATGCGAAGGTGGAAGAAAAGACAACACAGAAGAAGAGGGAGGCGGCTCTGGAGAGATACAGAGACGGAGGGGGACATAAAGGAAATGGGAGACAACAGAGTGAGATCGCCTCTGGCCCCCTCCCAGCTCTTGCTGGCATGTTTCGCTTCATTAGTTTTCAACCATTATGAACAATATTTGTCATCTTCTTTGCCCCCTGGAGCTGTTAGTTTACAAGCCACCTGATAGAGAACAAGACTTCACATGGAATTACATGTGCCTCGTCTTTCTGTTTTTTTCCAAAGGCCATTCCTCTGTTTTCCCATTTTCATTTCCCATGTTCCGTCTCCTGCATGAATGTTTTGTTAAGGGGATTTAGCGTGTTTGGCCTGCGGTCTCCGGGGTAACGTTGCCTGAGCGGAGACACACTGCAGGGGGGGTGACGGCCCTGTAGCAGCTCAATTACTGTATAATCTCTCTAATTAAAAGTGTAACCGACATGAAAATCATCTCAGTTAAGGGTCAGACAGACAAACAGCTTCTCTGCCTGTGTCACATCAGTATAATAAGTGCTATATTCGTAAAATCTCGCCACTGACATTTCTCGACCGTTATTTATTTAGCTTGCATTGAAATTCTGCCCACAAACGGACTAACACGGCATATAATGCCGTAAAACTTAATGGATTTCATAAATAGCCTTTCGCTGTTAAAGAAATTCAGTTCTAAACACGGTTTTCTGTTATATGCTGTGCTGTTTGATTGAGTGAACCCATGTGTTTGTGCTAACAGATGGAAACCAACTGTTCTGTGTATTTACTCCATAAGCCTAAACATATCGGAAATCACAACAGATGATCAATAAGACAAAGAACCCATTATTATCATATCACAGTTCATGAGATTACGTTCTACGGGATAATATCTTCTGCCTTTGTAAATTGATTGAGGAAATCTATTAGACTTGTCGCTCGGAGATGTATCGCATCGGAGATGTAACGTATCTATTGGAATATCAGCTTATGCTCTGGAGTTCATGCATTTTTCAGTGTGGTGACATTAAGTTGATTTTACTCTGATTTTAACAAAGAGGGATTTTAAGGGATGTTTTTATCTGCAAAAAATCTCACTGTGAATAAATAATATTTGTGAACAAATATTAAAAAAACAAGTGACCCATATCGGCAGCACGAGTTAGAATGTGCACAGGCTAATTACGAGCTTCAAACAGAACAAGTGAAGGATGTCAGTTTTGGTCTAATTTGAAGATTTCACAACAATGAGTTAGTTAACCCTTGTCTAGAAATCTCATTGCTCCAAATAGCAGTTAAATATGTAAAACCATCTTTATTTGTACATTTCCTGAGAGGTGAACATTCCGAATTCTTTCCTTGTCTGTTTTTTTCTCCTCTCTTGCACCTGTGATGAGCCGCACCTGTGCTTCAAACAGGTGTAGCTCTTTTTTGTCTGATTCCAAAAAATTAAACATCATTAATTTTTTTATTTTTTTATAGAGAATGTGAAAATAACAAAAACTCATTTTTTAATTTATTTATCTTATTTTGTCATCACGGGTCACATATAATCTATAATAGCATATTACATTACTATAATTTTACAATCCGGACATATAGGGGCGTCTTTGTCTAGCAGAGCTCTAAAAGAGCTGGATAACAACACAAAATGGAGGACAAATTGGAGATAATAATAAAAAAGACGAAACTCATCTGAAGAGGGGCTGACGCTCTGGAAAAACCATTGGTGTAGAATTAGAATTCTATTATTACCAAGCCATAAAATGCAATAATACTGATAGAAGAAATTCATAGAAGAATGCAACAATCACAGTTCCAAGAAAAAAAGACATAATAGGAAATTCATGACATACAGATGGGAAGATGCATTAGGTGTCTGCTTTAATCAGCACTGTGTCACTGCATGGCTTTCATTCGTGCTGTGGAAGATTTAAACCACCCAATGACAACAGAACCTCATCTCATATATTACAGACATTGTATATGAAAATATATGTATTCATATTTTGAGATGAGAAGCTTTCTTTTGCCTATATTTGGATGGGATTAGGGAGCAGTTGTGGCCTACTGGTTAGAGAAAACAAGAAGGTTGCCATTTCAATTTCCAATACTGGCTGGTAACAACTGAGGTGCCCTTGAGCAAAGCACCTTACCCCCAGTTCCTCCCTTGGCACCACAGTGCCGCCCAATGCTCTGGGTGTGTGTTCACAATTTGCTGTGTGTGTGTTCACTACTCACTACTCCAGTATGTGTGCATTAACTACTGGATGGTTTACATGCAGGATAAAAAAATCCAAGTATGGGCAACCAAACTTAGCCAGCACGTCACTTCACTTCTTGGGAATGGACCTTGTGCAAAGACTCTCAGACAGAGGACAGTGTTCCTGTTAGTCACCCATCAGTTAGCTTTTGTAATTGCATGTTTGCCATAAAGACACCAAAAAAAGATTCCAGACCACACTGAGAAAGCACTTTAAACAATGTGCTATTGAAACTCATTTTTAAACATTTGTAGTTTCATGGAATAATATATATTTTAACGTATATTTTATATAAAACTTTATTTGTTCTTTGACACAATCATATTCCCACTGAGACGCGATGCCCTGCCAGCACGTATAAACTTGATGCTGCAGGTTTTTCAAGACACAAAAGTACCTGTGCCAGTTCTCTGACAATAGAGTCTGCAAAAAGATTTCATTTCCAAAAGTTGGGTGAGTCATCACCCCGAGGGCCCACAGTGTCACAGAGAAGGATAAGGTCCCAACTGTTACAGATGGCTTTTAAAGGACCGTATGAAACCCCTCACCAGGTGAACTGCTGTGTTTTTTAATAGACTAAATTTATCTGTAATATTTCTATGTCCCATGACGCTCTGACACGAATCGTGAACAATGATAACGAATAAGCTTGTTTCATGCAAGCAATAAGAATACATGAAACTGAGGTAGATACAAAATCTAGTATATAATAAGGTGACATTCATCTCTCTACCCTTGATCATCAATGGATGGATAGAAGCAAGGAAACTAAATGGAAACATCTTTATCATTCAATGGTAGATTTAATTGAGAGCATCGCTGATGAATTAACAAAAATACTCGGAGGGGAAGTTGATTGTTTTTTAGGAGATTCTGAACCTTGTAAGGGTGAATAAGTACAGAGTGCATTGTGTTTCTGAATTGCTGGATTCGGTTGGTGCTGAAGCAGTGATATTGAAGGCCAGCTTGCCATAAATCTGTAAATATTGTTACAGTTGTACTTATTTCGGGAAAAACATATTTTGTTTTCTTCATTGCCTTGTAATATAAAAAATGGCAACTACCTTTGACCTTTTGGATGCATTTAATTTATTTAACAGAATTTTTTTAAGGTGTCTTAGAAATTATTACACAACAAGTCTTATGAAATCAACAATATTAGCAGTGCCACAATACAACAGACCACAAAATTACAAAGCTGTGTAAGTGAAGAAAAAATACACTTTATTTTCAACAGTGACAAGGCTTTCAAAGGAAGGTAATTATACATCATTTGTGCTGTGTGTTTGGCAGTTAAATTAATAGTACCCAGATAGATCCCAGATCCATTAGCATTCCCAATATTCTAAAGGCAGTTAGCTTGGCTAAGTATTAGATGTGCCAGGAGATCATTACAGGTGCTCATTTGCTCACTGGTAAAATATACCTCCAAAAATACGGGTGAAACATCTATTATAAAATAATGATCTATTTATATGTTTATGTAAATATATATATTTATAAAAAACAAATCTGTTTTTTTCTAAAAAATCTAATCTGTCAGAATGGACAGCTAATTTTAATTGCCTGTCAAAGGAGAATGATGTTTTGTGGTGTAATTACAGCATCTACCAGCAGGGGCTAGCAAGGCCATGCTAGCCAGAATAACCTTGACCTCTTGGGGGCGACAAACAATATATAAAGTTAAATCTGCAATCCTTAACTTGTTTTGGTTACAAATAAACAAAAAACATTGAGCGTATACATAACAGATCAGTGTTAACATAACTCATTACCTTACTCTGATTCGCAACGGTAAGTTTATAATAATGATTTATAATTTGAGCTGCTGGGTCTGATTTCCTGGGAGATGTAAGTTTGGTTTAATTTAACTTTAGCATGCGAAAAGTACCTAACCTGCAATTTTATGTTTTAAACAGAGATGGTGATAGAGAGCCAAATGTTACTGATTGCGACTTTAAATGTTTAAAATCTAACATTACATTTAAAAGCTCTAGCATATGTTAACAACCATCAAAATTAAGCTTGGGATATGTACTTCCCCTTTAACAAGGTCGTCTATATTTTAAAACACAGCAGGCTTGACAACCTTGTAGTGTGCGTCCTTTTGGTCTCCATAACCACCCACTCGTGGTTGACGTTATGCTACCCGCAGAGACAATATAGGACATGCGGTCCCTGCTTTGAGAGGGAACACTCTAAGATGGTTTAGGATATATATGACAAGAAGTTCCTAGACCATTATGTTGTTATTAAGACAAACACCTGGTTTCCTGGTTCAAAGAGACCTTAGAGGGAGGTTTGAAGGCAAATATTTATTGTTTGTGTTCGCCCTGACTTGGTCTTTCTTTACGAATTTAAGTGATAAGCTATCACCCCGTAAACACAATATATAACATCACGGTCGAATAACTGAGAGAAAATAATAAAAATGGTGAAAAATTTCCTCAAATTCACTTTGTTAATGTCTTACACTTCACCAACGTGGCCGCAAAAGAACTTTTGGAAAAGGAAAAGGGAAACAGATCATCATATGCCCCACAACCGGTCTCATTCAGGCAGGCGCTTCTAACACAGGTGATAAAAGCGGCATTATGCCTCCAAAGTGCAATATCCAGGAGGAAAGGCGCTCCATACGAGTGACCCATAACTGATGTGCAGAGGTTCAGCTGAGTGAGTGGATGTTTTCAGCGCTCCTCGCAGGCTGTGATTGATAGGTGCGCAGGAGTAGTTCTGGCCAGAGGAGTGTGACTCTCACTCAAGCGACTGCCATACACAGCATCTCTGTTTACTCTGATGATTTACTAACGCTGCCGCCGCCACCGGCTCTCAGCGCGCTGCCGAGACCCGACACTCTCTTCAGACTGAAAGCTTTTTGAGAGCTCAGTTTAGAGATCAAACGGTCGTGATCCCGAAATTGGCGCGCGATTGCCGTATAAATATTACGCACTAGTGCCTCATTGTCATGACATTTTGCATTTCGTCAAATATGGATCACTGTGGTTTACAGGTGCTGCATTTGCTGTGTATATTTTTTAAGGTAAAATGCTAGTTTAATGTCCTGTAGGTAAGCCATTCGCCAGGCTGATTTGCCCAGAAAATGCTAGCACTGGGTGGTGTGGTGCTTTCAACATCGTTTGAATGACCTGACACAGCAACATTGGCTCAGTTTGGACTATTTGTTTGACTAAACAGAAAACGGGAGATTCAGGGAGTGTTTCGGAAACCTGTTTTAAAATAATCATTATTTGTGCATTTCCATTGGTTGACTTTAATGGCACAGACATCAAAAACACTTCCATGCATTCACCTTTGTTTAATATTATATTTCCACCAGAATAATGATGAATGCACTAATTGCAAATTTATTCCACTTTTCAAAGCAGACATTTGTTGCTTTTCATAGCTGTGATGTAACGCACATCAAATCACTCAGACAGTAATACAGTCAGAAGATTCGATTTCATTTGACATTAACTTTGACATAAATTCTCTGAATGTCCGTGTAAGTTTATGAATGTTTTATTCAGAACAGAGTCCTCCATGCTAAAAGGTGCCTGTAGGTATGTATGTCAGGTAATTGCTGGAGGTTCAGGGAGAGTCTGTCAATGGTTTTAAGGAAGTGACAGAAGACAGCTTTGTTGTACCTTCTCTATGAACAGAGGTGAGGGCCGGAGAGATGTTGATGAAATATTAAAGGGCTGTGAGCTGATGCGGGGCCCGAAAGAGGGCACTCGGGGGGCACCGTCTCCTTAATTACCGTGTGTGCTGGTTTCACTATTTCATTTGGGAAAAATCCTAGATTGAGGTTATGTTCAATTTGCCCTTCCTCTGCCATCGAGAGGACTGGACTGAGGGGCTTGGAGGACACTGTTCCTGATTTAATTAATGCTGGATGTGTTGAGTGTGGTGTTAGTGGGGGGTTCACACATTCTGAGTCATTAGGTAATAACAATGGGCTCAATCTCCATTAAATAGCATATTTAGTAAACAATGAATGCTAATCAACGGTATAAAATTGCAATCAGGAATTGACAGTGTAAACACGACTCCACAATAACATTAATTATTTACACAGTTGAAATAAAAGGTACAGACATACTGCTAAGGGGCTTATAGTGAGCTGGGTTTCAGAGATTGGTGTAGTTAAAGGGCCGGCCGTGGTTATTAGTGTTTATTAACTTAATCCTTCTCTCCTCACGGTCTCCTGGTCCATTGATCTTTCAAAATGGAGTATGGATCTCACTTTATCCACTGTCACACAGCTCTACCTCACCTCGTGTGCTCCGCCTGCCTCTTTACGGATGTTTAAAGCTAAAATGTCTAATGTAATCAAATATGTGCTGGACAGCAATTTTAAATGCAGATGTAACACAACATAACAACTTGTTTTTTTTTCAGATGTACTTTTTTAAATCATTACAAAATGATATGAAAATGTTTTATATTCTCATAATAATATGTGGGAAGTGTTGTCATGTTGTAAAATCTTTTAATTCCTGACAGAAATGTGTTAAGCGTCTGCTGATCTCCGGTCGGCAAACGATGTCTCGTGATTCCCGGACGCAAGAGATCACGGAAGAAAATCCGTCCGTTCCAAAAGCGCTTGTTGCTGGAATCGATTAGCATATAGATTGTATCTAGTTCGATTCAAAGGGGGAGAGACAACAGATGGATTGAAAGCAGCAGATTTTAAAAACTGATGCGTTTACATAGGACCGAATTTATGTTTTCTTCTAGGATTGTATCATCCGGTCACAGTGTTGTTGTTTATTTATTTATTTTTTAATGAAATCCGGTCTGTTATCGAAAGCCCTCTTGAGACCCACCATTACTCACTAATCGTGTTTTTAATTCATAGCATTTTACACTGCATTTATAAACCACTTCATGAAAGATTTCTCTTTCGGGAAAAGTTTGAAAGCCAAGGTCTGATCTCATAGACTAATTTGATCTTGCGATACATTTATTAGTATTAATTTAAGATCAGCTCAAATCACGTGACCGTATACAGAATAAACTTAAATCTTTTTTCCAAGCCTGTGCGGATTTCTCATTGCAATAGATAATGCTAAAACATGTTTCTATCAGTATGCTCTTTCCAAAGGCTTGACATTAAGAAGAATAAATAGCGCCGGTTTCAAAACACCACCTAATTCATCAAAGTCGGGGCACATGCCCGGTGTGAATGATCAAATACCGGCTGCACTCTTGACTCACACTAAAGGCATCGGCGCGTTAGAAAGCACGGGAACTGTCTGCTAATCAGGAGAACTATCAATCCTCTTCACGAAACGCATTAGAGGGCCACTGGTCTAGGGTTTCAATACCATCATCTCAAAACAAATACATTTATTTCTGGCAGTATGGAGAAACCAGGCAAGATTTGTTGATTTGAATGCACGGGCCGTTTCTGTATGTGTTTTTAACACACGTTCACTGTTTGGCTCTGCTAAAGAGACCATTGCGAATTAAATACTAAGTGTTACGTTGGCACTTGGGAAAACGCACTTACATACGACACACTGCTTCAATTCAGCTGTAACTGGGTATTTTGGTGTGAGAAAAGAGAATTGCACAATACATATTACCGCCAACATGCAAAGTTTGACGTCTAAGTAATTTGCTTTTAGCCGTTAAGTGTTACCTACTGACCACTGTTAGGAACAAATCAGAAATACTGTGCACGCACATTGTGAAATCTTTATTAGTCTGCTGCCCTCTACTGGTGCCATTTTTATGACGTATTATAAAGTCTTTTATTGCCTTCTGTTGTGCACACCGGAAATTTGATGACTTTTAACTAATCATTATCCCTCAAAACCTCCGATGGTGTCATTCAATACTGTATTCTTTAAATCTAAAAGCAATTAAATAGACCATCAGGAAATCATGTGGGATAAATAATTGTTTTTTAGCCCAAAACTGAATCAAAATGAGTAGGAGTGTCTTGTCTTTACATTTTGTTCATAAAACCATTTTATAAATAAAAACATTAGATACAGTTTAAAATTAGAATACAAGTCATTACAACTCCCAAAAGCATGGTGGCTGGTTCTGTCATCATGTGTAACTTTGTAAAAATGTACATTTGAAAAAGACAAATT
>JAZGTJ010002506.1:0-41852 GCA_036877575.1 Botia almorhae
GTAATATTGAATATTGTTAAATTGCTTGTGATGTTACTATTTTTTCAATGGGGCAGTGTGCACACTTTATAAAACGTTTTATTAATTTAAATATTAGTTGATTATTCTTATTTTGACGCGTATCGCGTCTACCCAAACACACGCGGCCGGAACCGTGCGTTACATGAATCTCAATCCGGGTGATTTGATGGTGGTTTTGAGTTCCGATACCTGCGAACATGGCGGCCGAGGGAGATGTTGATTTAGACCTGGAGGCAGAGGAGAACTGCACGGGAAAACCAACAGAAAAGCCTCGCAAACATGATAGTGGAGCTGCTGATTTGGAAAAGGTTACCGACTATGCGGAGGAAAAAGAAATATCCAGCTCGAACTTGGAAACGGTACGTTAACAGTAGAAACAGGCTAATGACGCTAGGCTGGTTAGCTGAATAACCATGTGTATGTGTGTGAGGCAAAAAACGGACAGTATATAACTTTTGTATTAACAGTGTTTAAATTGAAGCAACGTTACAAAAGCGTTTTGGTATTGTCATTTTTCAGAAGTGGACTTTTCAGAATTAAGCCGGCTAGCTAGTTGGCTAAAAAGAGTTGGCACTTATGTGCATTTTCTAATTATCAGTAATGAAAAGTGAGGTACCTAGAACATCTGTACCTAGAAAAATGTGATTTTGTGGCATGCAGTTTTATTTTTTTAATTAACGTAAGTTCTCATGTTGTTGTGTCTGAAGGCCATGTCAGTCATTGGAGACAGACGGTCCAGAGAACAGAAGGCAAAACAGGAAAGGTGAGAAATATTAAGATGTTTTGTGTAATCACTGGTCCATTTTTAAGTATTTTACCATTAAGAAATTCCTTTCTACCACTTCCAGAGAAAAAGAATTGGCCAAAGTGACAATAAAAAAGGAAGATGTGGAGCTCATTGTATGTATATAGGCTTATTGCTGTTGTTTTTTCCATTCCCCCTTATAAATGCATGTAAATTGATAAAACAATGAAGTGTTAACATATTTTAACAGATGGGAGAGATGGAGATTACCAGAGCGCTGGCAGAGCGCAGTCTAAGGGAACACATGGGCAATGTTGTTGAAGCATTGATTGCACTGACCAACTAACTGAATGTGGCTGATTTGGGACATATGGACCTGTTGGACTGCCTTCCTGCCTGTCATGACCATTTTCCTTGGCTTTCACCCTGTACGTAATCTGTAATAAAAGAATATTGCTTTTTAACAGTACCATTTAACTCTGCCGTGATTTCCTAAAGCTCAAACAATGCCGTTGGTAATGTATTCCAAATCGCAGACACAATTAAATTGTCATAGTAATTTATTACCATAAAACAAATGTTTTTTTTTTCAAAACAAAAAGGAACTAAAGACACAATTTTGTACACAAAGCGAAACATCTAGATGTACACAATTTAAAAGCAATGAAGATTGGTTCTTTATTATGGAGTTTTTCCCAACATTGGCACAAGAAATGGGTAAAACAAAGCAATAAAAAATAAGTTTACAACAGTCCTAGTTTGAGCTGCTTGCTCTTGGATCACAAAAACACAACGGGTTCATGTCTTCCTTTTGTGCACCGTTGGACGATCAAACACGTCTCTCACGCCCCCTGCCTTCTGTTTGAAGAACTTGCTGTTTTGCGCGCTCTCCTGAGCCCAAGCGGAATCAAATGAAGTGGTGTCCTGGTCCACCAGATGTGTGTATTTTGTACGTCCAGAACGTCCAAAGTTTTTGACCTACAAATTAGAGAGAACATTAAGTAATTTAATTCTTTAAAAGGATGACTAACTACTAGGTTACTTTCAGTGCTTGATTTTAAGGTAACTAGTTACTACTAGAATGAACTGGTTTACAGAATTAATGCTTTAGGAGGGTCTGTATGGCTTTCCTCACATGACAAACAAGACAATCTATAACGTACCGTCTGTGCTGAAACCAACACAACAGGTTCAATTTAAATGTTTCTGGTACCGACCTGCATGACTTTGGGCAAGATGGTTTTGTTGAAATGGTCCTCAAGGGTTGGAGCACTAAAGTCTCTCTTGAAGACTTCCTGCTCATCATCCTGCAGAGAAAAGTGACATATATTTTAGACAATGAACAAATGAGCTCTCAGTTGTTTTTATAAACTGATCATCTGCTATCACTCACCAGGAAGAAAGCTCCTCTGTGATAGTACTTCTGCAGAAACTTGTATTTGCCCTTTGTTGCTTTATTAGTGATGACTTTCCCATTAGTGCGGAGTTCTGCTCTGCGTTCCTCCTCTGTAAGATTGTGGAACCTCTCGATTTCAGCTTTCTCCTTCTCCATTCTGTAGATTCAAGTAATGCCACATAACATTGACATATCAACACATATCAACCTTTTGACTAAGGTCAAAGAAAAGAAAATTGCTCTTAATACCAAGCAGTACTCACGTTTCTCTGGCTTCTCTGTCTCTCTTAATACGCTTGAGCTCTCTCACTTTCCAGGCCTCATACTCCTCCTCCTCATTTTCACCATCTGTGTCTAGAGCATCAAGTGCAGCCAGCGTACGTTTGTTCTCCTCAAACTCTTTTTTGGCCTCCTCCTCTACGATCTTCAGTGTGTAGCGTCGTCTCTCTTCAGCTTGTTTTTTGGCCTCTGCTTCTAGTTCTTTCTGTTTCTGCTCTTCGGCTTCTCGTTCCGCCACCGTAACTCGGTCCTTCCTAATAAGTGACAAAACATTACACAGTTATGTCATAGGCAGAGAACTCAGTTTTTGTATCTAGACTTAACAAGCAAGCTTATGTTTACTGTAACTGCAAACCATGCAAGGCAAGACTTTTCAGTATAAACAGACACAAGAATCCCTTTTGTTAAAGCTACTGACTTGCGGATGAACACAGGTTTTAGCCGAGGCTCTGCTTCATCCTCACTGTCGGTGTACTCTTCATACTCTGACTCCGATTCAGACTCGTCTCCGGATTTCATCTCCTCCTCCACCTCCATGATCTCCATTTCCTCATTCTTCCTCTCTTGTGCCCGTTGTCGCATCATGGCTCGCCTCCTCTCAATTTCCTACGCAAAGACATTATACTGTGAGTTTGTAAACCAGGTTTTATAAAAACAGGCAGCTTATTATGTTTCCCCAAATATCGTGCTTAAGTGACCCACTTCTTCATCAACTTCCTCCTCCTCTTCATCTTCGCTGCTCTCCTCTCGCTCGGGGTGCCATGTTCCCTCATCAGAGTCCTCGCTGCTTTCAGCAATCAGCTCTGGCTCAGCTATCTGCCTGTGTCTTGCAAGTCTTTGTGTGAAACAGAATATATTCCACATTAACATCACAGCTCCCTTGTACAAGCATAAGTACATGTCAGCATAACTCAGTGGGTGTTATGCAGATGATATACCTTTCTTCAACATCTTCTGACACTCGATTCATGAGACGTCGAAGACGAGGATCTGACTTTTCCTCTTCCTCCGTTTCCATCTCAGGTTCAGCCTCTTTACCCTTCTTAACAAACTGGAAATCCTCTTCTTCTTCATCTGAGGACTCCATAGGGGCATAGTCTGGACGCTTACCCGACACATAGCGCTTCACTTTTACCTTCTCCATAGAAATTTCACCTTTAAATCACAAAGAATACGTTTAATCAAAAATCTGATACTCATTTTTGTTATGTTATACATAAGTAACTTTACATGACTGTCAGTTCTTTGTGGGACCGTGGAAATTCACTTTGCAAAGCACAACTGCTAAAATGCACGTTCCTATTTCCATTACTATAAATACAATACAGCAGAATACTGTGTCAAAAGTAAACAAATAACTGACATGTCATAGTGTCATTACAAAAAGTTCTGTGTAATATCAATAGTTTAATTAAGATTCAATCGAACTATGTGGTCAATGCATGGTAAAAACTAAAGCTAACTTAGTGCTTTGAAATACCTTTCTCATTTCGAATCGGCACAGCTCCAGCCGTCGACTGAATCGGCGGCTGCTTGGCGTTTAATGCGTTTGATCCTGACATTTTGACCGCTCACACGGGCGCTTTAACACTATTAAAAACACAGTCAGTGAAAGCCACCGTAAAAAGTCCTGTTTACACTCCTTTATCCGCCAACATGGACGTCCCGCAATATTACGTCACTTTGTTACCGTGCGATCAAATGGTCCCCTGGAAACATTTTCCCGATTTATTAGTTCTTAGCATACGTCCTTCATTTACTACTGCGATAGCATTTTCTCTAACATTGCCTTTGTTTTTTGGTTGTCATCTGAATTATACCGATCGATTAAAATGCTAAGGTGGATTGTTTTGTATTGGTTAGTGCCATTGGGTAGTGGTTCTATATTTTTGTTATAATGTAAATTATATTTTATATTAATTTCTTTATAGTGTTTGTAATTATTATCAGGAATAATGAAAAAAAGCTTTATCACCTTTCACAAACTTTAATTCCATTTCAGAATTCCAAGGCCTACATTTAATATACTTTTATCCAAAGAGAAAGGAACAGTTTTGATTTTACAAAAACAGTTCTCAAAAAATGTAATTAAACAAAAATGTATATTAAATAAAATTATGAAAATCACATGAAGATAATTTTTTAAAGGCATTTATTCTTATATTTCCACTCCTCTCTCCAAAAAGAGCTGCTGGAGTTTCTCCTCAAGTTCTGCATTGGTGCCACGGAGCCCTTTCACCACTTTAGATGCCCATACAAAGTATTCCTGAACCCTTTCTGCTGTCCAGCCTGTCAAGAAAGATAGGAAACAACGTTACACAAGCCTTTGCGCAGATTCAATTACAAATCACTCAAGCACCAGTCCTATTTTATCACCTGTGGGGGTGCAACGATTTAGATCCCGTAAATTATACATCTTATCAGCTAGTTTAACCAGCTTGGCCTGATGGCTGCGGTGTGGCGCATGCTCCACTTGTAGACGCTTTCTCTCCTCTTTTGTCAGCATCTTGTCGTCCGTCACTTCCTGGACGATTCTCGCCACTGTTGGTCCAAATACTGATTCCAGCTCGTCAATAGTTGTGTCAGTGTCCTCTACTGTGTCGTGAAGCAAAGCTGCCTGTATTATAAGCAAGAGCGATCAAATTCATACAACCGGTCGCTTAAGCACAGAGATGCACTAAATAAAATCTTTAAAAAAACTCTTGTTACTTTGGTACTTAATATGCACGATAATTGCATTTTAAACACGCCAACCCCATATCTCTTCTCCCACTTATAATAAAAAAAAGAGACTCACTTGTAAAACTTCAATATCTGTAATTCCACCCTCGTGACTTAAAATCCTCGCCACCCCTGCGAAAGACAAACTGTTTAAGGAGGCTGTTGAATACCGTGACATCAGAATAAATATAAACCATAGATGTAATTTAGTGCTCTAGTATAGTACCTATGGGGTGATTAATGTATGGTGTGGCATCTGGGTCTTTGCGGCGCTGATTTCGATGCTTCTCTGCCGCAAAGTTGATCGTTTCTAGGAGCACTGCAGACGACGAACTCATAGTTACATGAAGAACGAATTAATAAGAGTGTTTAGTCTAATAATTGTCACCAAATAATTCACTCTTTTGTAAGTATATAATCCAGGATATACAAGTCGTAAATGCAAAGCCGGTTTTATTCTGTACATATAACGCTTACGTACAGAATGAAGCAGTTAAAAAGGCGTTTCGTGTCCGCAGGTCTAAAGCGTCCGCAGAGAAACAAGCATTTAGAATCGCAAAACCACTTCCGGAAAAGGGGGACGAGGTACGATTTTATTTCGCTCTTTAAATTTCACGTCTCATTATAGCAAATGTGGGTGATTATATTACTGTGGTTTAATAAATTATTATAGGTCATTTAGGACATTCTGATCAGTTGCGTTTTTGCAAAGGGTGACATAATATAACATTTAGTAACATGACGTAAGAGGTAATATTTATCATTCTGCATATGTAGCTTCCACGCATCTACATGACAGTAAAATTATACAGTAATGTCTGACAGGTTGATCCAGTTGCGGATAGTGTGTTAGGACTCCATATGGCACAGACAGAGAGGAGAGATGCTCCTGAACTGCCCGACTTCTCTCTGCTTAAGAGACTGGCCAGAGACCAGCTCATCTTCTTGCTGGAACAGGTGATGTGTATAACCGTTGTTTCTTTAAATGTAAAAATGGAACATTTTGTGTTATGCGTGTTTTGCCTTTCCAGCTGCCAGGAAGGAAGGATTTATTTATTGATGCTGACTTAATGAGCCCGCTTGATCGAATTGCAAATGTCACAATCCTAAAGGTAGGATTTCATTTATAAAATTATGAAAGAAAGTTTGTGGGAGCAAATTGCTATAAGCTGATATGTTGAATAGATTATTGATAGACAGGCACATGTATGTTTCAATGGTCACTGTTCCCTGTTAATCAAACTGGACCTCCTGGGTTTTAACTTGCAGCAACATGAAGTTGACAAACTTTACAAAGTCGAGCTCAAGCCTATCGTCAGCACATCAGATCAGTGAGTATTCGTTTTTATGTCACAACAAGCGACAGTCATTTTTATGTGTCCTTATCTAAAATGTGTTATCTGAAATCTTTTGAAGGCTGTGTTTCCTAATACGTCCTCGAATACAAACTGTGAAGTGGATTTCAGGTTTGTGCTGGTTGTTGTTATTGATGTATAATCTATGCATGAAAGCTGAAGAATGTGTAGTTTGATGCTTTGTTTTGTCTATGTTTATAGATTTAGTTAATTCAGATAAGGCAGCTGGAAGATTTAAAAGATACAAGATCATATTTACACCACAAAAGGTCAATAAAATTATGACAAAAGGTCTCAAATTCTGTTAAACTATGTCAATTTCTGTGGCTTAATTTGAATGTTATGTTTTACAGTTTTATGCATGTGAGACAGTTTTGGAAGAGCAGGGTGTCTTTGGAGGTAGGTTTCCAGCTCTTAATTTTAGGTTGTAAGAATGTTTCCCTAACATTCTTGTTCATATATTACATTAGGTATTTTGAAAGTTTTAGTTTTTTAGATGTTGTATTAACGTTATGGCTTGGTGATGAAAAAGTTATTCAAAAACAGATTTAAAATGTTTTACTAACACCTTAAGAATAACATTTTTGATAAATGATATATAACGTTAAAAAGATTTACTGAAATTACTGCAAGACTGTTTTGACTTTTTTGAACTTTTGAGAGAACTTTTAGAGAACGTTAGGCAATGTTCTGCGCACGTTCCTTGTTAGGTGGGTTACATATGTTGCTTTTTTAGGCTTTGTCCCTGAGTTTGTAAAAGCAGCCATTAACTTTTTTTTCCTAGACATTACAACTGATGAGTGGAATTTCTGCATTCTTCCTTTGGATGATGATATCTTGAGTTTGGAGCTGCCTGAATTCTTCAGAGATAACTTTCTGGTAATACTGGTCAGGATGGAAAATAGTGATGTGAAGATGTTTAGAAGTAAGAAATAAAATGATATAATAATCGCTGTATAATTGTTATTAAACAGGAGGGAGACCAGCGCTGGGTCACTACCGGAGGAAGTGCACTACATCTTTTACAGTCAGTCTATGGGTCCTTCTCAAAGGTTTATGGGATTGGTAGATGTGCCAAGGTGAGGTTTTGTGACAACATTCCTTACCTCATTTCTAGATTAATAGATTTTGGTGGCAGTGAGATCGGGACTCACAGTTGTCTTCATGTAGATGGTGTATGAATCCTGGAGGGAACTAATGGAGGATGGAGATCAAAGAACAAAGCAACCTGAATTTGCAAAAGTCTTTCTTTTTGACAGAGGTCCGTTTCTTTTACTGCACTTTCAAAATTTATTCTCTTTTGCTGTCAAGATTACACAGTTTTATTGTCCATAGATCGGTAGCTCAAGATATATTTTATGGTCTCTGGATTTTACTCTTGTAGATGTGGACTTTGTTACTCCTCTCTGTTCTCAAGTGGTTTATGAGGGATTGGTGGATGACATTTTTAGAATTAAATGTGGTAAGTGGTTTTTATATTACAGAATCTTGTTATTATCATAAATGGTTAAAACTCAATGAAAATGTCACCTGCTGAGCCAATTTGTGTATCTGTGAAGCCCTGCGCTGCATTGAACTTTTGAAGTTTATCTTTTCTCATGTAATTTATTTAAATTTCTACTAGGCAGTGTAGAGTTTGGTCCCGATGTCACTTCCTCTGACAAAAGTATCAAAGTGATGCTTAACTCTCAAGATAAAGTAAGAATGTGTCATTTTTTCACTGTTAAAGTACGTTTCAAAATACTTTATTTAAATTAAGGTATTTAAGAGTGGACGTACCTTTGCCTGAATGTTTAAAAATCAACAAATAGTAATAACAATTTTAAACTCGACTCTACTTGTTTCACTGCATCAGGTATTCAATGAAATAAGGAATGAGCATTTCTCCAATGTGTTTGGCTTTCTAAGCCAAAAGGCCAAAAATCTTCAAACAGCATATGATGTAAGTGCTTGTTAATGTTGGCTTGTGCACCAGTGATTCAAACCATAATGTCAAGGCATCTGAAAACATTCAGTGCATTCTCAAGAGTAACAAGAATAATCTAAATGTTTCTGTGTGTAAATCAATAACAGAAACGGCGAGGGATGGACATCAAGCAGATGAAAGCATTTGTTGCAGATGAACTGAAAGGACTGAAACAGGAACATCGTCTTCTTAGTCTGCGTGAGTTTTGTGTACACAAAGCGCTCTTTCCTCAGACCTCATTATAGAACTGTGAAGCTGTGAGGTAGTGCAGCACACTAATGATAATTGTAAAAAAAAAACATCTATTGTTCATCTATTTTAACAGATATTGGTGCCAGTGAAGCTATGATGAAGAAGAAAACAAAGCAAGATTTCCAGGAGCTGCTGAAGACTGAACATTGTAAGATGTCTTGATGGATGGGAGTCTGTGTCATGCAAATTATAAGTGAAACATTTGTTTAACTAATTTGTCTTTCTCTTTAAAAATCCATTAGCGTTACTGGAAGGTTTTGAGATTCGTGAATGCATCACCTACATTGAAGAACATATCAATCGACAGGTATGAAAAATAAACAGTTTTTTGTGAACATGACACTGTCATAATAATAAATGATACTTAATATAAAGAATGGTGACTGTTTATCAGGTGTCAATGATTGACAGCCTCAGACTCCTGTGCCTGTTATCACTCACAGAAAACGGTGAGTGTGATTTACTATTGTATACAATTAACATTGACCAGCTTCTAGTTTGTTTCCAGCATTTTCTGTGAAATATTTTATTTAACTTTATATTAGGACTTCTGTCCAAGGACTATCGATCTCTTAAAGCGCAGTACCTTCAGGTATGTATGACTTAAAACATTTATAAACCATATTAACTTTGAATTTGGCATTTAAGGGGTTCATATAAAAATGTTTTTATTATGGAGCTCATGTTTTATGTGGTTTGTTGTCTCTTGTTCAGAGTTATGGTACAGATCACCTGCTGACCTTTGCAAACCTGAGGCAGTTGGGCCTGCTGGTAGAACAGCAGCCGGGAGAAACATTGACAGTTATGGAGAGCAAAGTAGGAAAACTCGTCAATGACAAGACTGTGGGTGAGAATTTTGGTGCAGCCTCCCTCTCTCTCTCACTCTCTTTCTTTCTCGCTTGTACTTAACACATGCATTTTCTCTCAGGAAAGCTGACAGATGCCTTTTCCTCACTGGCTAAGAAGAGCAATTTTCGTGCTCTAAGTAAAAGACTGACTCTGGTTAGCAAATTACATTTTTTATTATTTGAAAATAAATATTGTGTAACATTGTAGTATTTTTATTATGATCATCTAATTGTAATGACTATCAAATGTGCAGGTCCCGAAATCTGGGGAGGAGTATGATCTTCGTGTTCCACGTGACATGGCATATGTCTTCAGTGGTGCTTATATTCCTCTGAGCTGCAAACTGATTGAACAGGTTAGAGCAGGATATTGGATTTCCAAAAGGGCTTTGATTGTATTAATTATAACCTCTTGTTCCTCTTGCTAAAAGTCATTTTTACAGTGTTTCTCCCTCAACCTGTGTGTCCTTTGCAGGTGTTGGAGAGAGATGGTTGGACAGGTCTGGAGGAAGTCACACGTATGCTGAATGGACAGGAATTTGCCGTAACAGGTTTGAAATATGTGTTTGTATCAAACTTTATGTATATTAGATGTCAAATATTATATATGTGTGGTATCTTTAAATTATTTAGGTGTTGTGAAAAAAAATTGTAGCCAATTTTCTTGTCCTGTGATACAAATGGGGAAAGTGTGTTTGATCTTTAAGCCCAGGGCTCCATTTTAACTCTTGGTGTGTTTTAGCTGGTGGAAGCAGCTCAGAAGCAAGAATAAAATCTGATCCTCAAAGGATCATACTAGTGATGTTCCTTGGAGGCTGCACCTACTCTGAGATCTCTGCACTTCGGTTCCTTGGAAAGGAAAGAGGTGAATGTTTTTTACAATATAATATTATATTAATATTACAATATAATCTAATATTAATATTTTCTATATATTTTGTGTTTTTAAAGCTACTATTATTACAAGTCCCATTGACTTCAATGTATGATTCACTGTGTTTATATTTTTCCTATCCCATTATAAGGCTGCAGATTTATAGTGGTCACTACAGCCATCACAAACAGTGCCCGACTTCTGGAAGCATTACTGGATAATCACGCTTGAGTGTCAAACAACATTCCACATGAGGACACGTTATGACTAAACTCAAGGACAGAGCAGAGAGGACAGAATATGCCTTGATAATCCTGGACGTCTGTCATATCTAAGCATAAATCTGTCATAGGTGATGACAGGAAGGTGTGCTTACTCTGAAATCTCAGTGCAGCTGTCATCTGAGTTCTTCAGTGCTGAAGAGGCAGATGTGGGACACAAAATGACACTTTATTAAAATGCGTAACTCCCTTTGTTCAAACGTGGCATGCATTGTAATAACTGATTCATGGCTGAACAATAAACAGTTACTGTTTTCATGTGTCAGTAGTCTGTAGGTGTGTAGTCTCAAATGTCATTAAGTACATAATGTAGTGACCCAGTCCCCCAGTTGTTTAAATTTCAGGTGAATATGTAATACAAACAATACAGCACAATAGGCATAGCTGGCAATGTTTTGTTTCTGTCACAGAAAATAAAAATCACGTTAAGAAAAAATGCATTGAAAAAGAGCAATTAAAAGGAAAACAATACACACATTTGTATAAAAAATATAAATGTAAATAGTGCAATAAGCCAACAGTAAAGTTATTTATTGAGAGAACAGTTTATTTTCTGTGGTTATACATTACTCACGGAAAAGCAGGTGTGGTCAGTTTTAAAAAGCGTCTGAGGTCATTCGTGAACAATCCGCTGTTTGACACATCCCCACGCATGCGCAGTGACGCTAAAAATGGGCCAATCAGGTTCGGCGCATTTTTGACGCATGTTTCGAATCAAAAACGGTTGTGGCACGATTACGGTGCGAGGACTGTACAGTCTAGCATTTCTTTATAAAGCACAAATAAACACGGGAAAACTTTGTCCTGGGACACTAGGATGAGGAAGAGGTGAGTTTATCAAGCGATATACTGTATAGTTTGATGCGCGTATGAGTTCGGTTTTTGAAGAACTGTAGACAGATAGGCAGTAATGTATCCCTTGATGAAAATGATTTGGTTTAATTAATAGTTTGTTTTGAAAATGTCATCGCTACTGGCATTTTAGTTCATCCATACACGATTACATGACGTGGATGGGACTCGTACTAGACAGACAGCAGGTGTATTCATCTAGCTCGTCTTCATAAGTCTTCATAACCCTAAATTAGGTCATTAACAAGCAAACATTATATATAGAGTACTTTAACAGTGCAGTGGTTCGTCTTCATTTACATATAAAACACATTTTTACACGTTTTTAAGTTTAATGTCATTTCTGTCTGAATATATTTGGCTAAATGTTACTTAAAAAGCTGTTATGCAGCATACAGTGTTATATTTCTTAATTACAAATTCATTAATATATAATAATTAATTAAAGTTATAAATAGAAGTTATTACACGGGTCAACTATGTAAATTTACTTTATGAACGTTTATCAGTCATGCATTGTTCTTGCTGTCAATGGTTTTAGTGAGGTGATTGCCGCAGAATCCGTGGCATGTCTGAATAAAGCTCTATGCCATCTGAAGGACATCTGGGAGGAGATTGGCATCCCAGAAGATCAGCGATTGGAGAGAACAAATGTGGTCAAGAATCATGTCAAAGTACGTGTTGGTGCTCATTTGCTTCTGAAGAGGCTTCAGCGATCAAACTAACAAACCTTTTGTGCTTTAGAGTCTTCTGGACATGATGATCGCTGAGGAAGAGAGTCTGCGCAGACGTCTGATGACAAGTATCGAGACATGTCGTAAAGAGATTAGCAAACTGTGCTTGGAGCTGCAGCTCCCCCAGTTTCAGGCGAGTATTTACTCTGGATGCAAATGTAGAATGTAGAAACGCAAAATTTGACGCTTACTAGAAAATAACTCGTCTTATTTTCCCGATAACTTTAGGAGGAGAAAAAAAACACTATACTTCAACAGGAAAAAGACCTCCGGAGCCATGTTGAAGTGATGTTAAGAGAGAAAAATAAGCGAATGCAAACACTGAAAGCTTTAACAGAGCAGGATCAGGATCTCTGTGATATTCTCTGCTCCCAGCCCTTTTCCCTCTCTGCCAGTTCAGTTCCATCTCTAGAGGAGCTGGAGAACTTCCGTCAGCACATCGCCTGTCTCACCGCTGAGAAAGTATACCCGTATTAAGTATTTGTATTGAACTCCAGACTCCTGTTTTTAGTCTGTTATTGATTTAAATGTTCAGTCTGACGTATAAGTTTTATCTCCTTCTTTAAGGAACGGAGACACGATGAATTTGTCAAACTCAAGAGGAAGATAATACTTTGCATGGACGATCTGGATCAGTTGCCTGAGACTAGTTTTGAAAAGGATGTCGTATGTGAAGATGAAGAGAGCTTTTGCTTATCTAAAGAAAACATTGATTCGCTCAAAGTCCTCCTGCACCAGGTACAGCATAAGCTCTATTTGAAATGCAGACGTAAGCATTAACAAATGCATAATATCGTATATAACATTTGTAGCTGGAGAGCAGGAAGGCTGAGAATGAGTGTGTCTGCGGCTCGTATCGAGAGCAGATCCAGAAACTCTGGGAAAGATTGCAGATTCCACAGGAAGAGCGTGATGCCATTTCTGAGCACATGACCCTCTCAAAGAGAAAGAATATGGAAGCGGTTAGTTACTTAATGGCTTATTGCTTCTGTCACATACTAAATACAGTTCACACATTTTTATGTTCATACTTTAATCTGTCCTCAATTACAGCACCACAGCATCACATTAATTAAGGCTTTTAATACCTAACCAATGTATTAAACACAGAAGACAAATTAATTTTTGTCTTCTACCGTCAGCTACAAGCAGAGGTCGGACGTCTTGAGGAACTGAAGCTTAAAAATATCCGGACTGTTACGGAGGTCATTCGAAATGACATTGCAGTGTTTTGGGATAAGTGCTTTTACAGCTCTGACCAAAGACAAGCTTTTGTGCCCTATTATGATGGTGAGTTGTAATTTTGTAAATTACACAGTTTTGACTGTTTAAATTCTGTCTGCCTTTTTGTATTCGTATAGGGGTTAAGATGTTGGCTTTTCTTCTCAGATGATTTCAGTGAAGAACTTCTGACCTTACACGATGCAGAAATTGTACACCTTAAACAGTATTACGAGGATCACAAAGAACTCTTTGAAGGCGTTCACACATGGGAAGAAAGCTGGAGAATTTTCTTAGAGCTTGAGGTAAGCGCACTGGCAAGCTGAAATCTTTATGTAGAACCATATACTGACCTTAGCTAAAACTGCAAGTTTTCTCAAGGAAAAGGCCAAAGATCCATCCAGATTCACCAACAGAGGAGGACACCTTCTAAAGGAGGAGAAACAACGGGCTGATCTGATCAAAAGCCTCCCCAAGGTAATTACGACTCCTATCAACGTGTATATTGTCAGATGACCTTTAGGTATGCTGAGCTGTTTGTAACTTTGTAACCATTTAGCTTGAGAAGAAGCTGAAGGCTGAGATTGAGCAGTGGGAGCAGAAGCAGAACAGAGAGTTCCTGGTGAATGGTCAAAAGTTCATGCAGTTTGTTGCTGATCAGTGGGAGTCGTACCGGCTGGAGAAAGAACGTGAAAAACAGGAAAGGGTGTGTGCATTACTTTTCAGAACATATGGCTATGCATGTATTCCAGAGCTGTAAATTTGGTCTAATTTTCATGCATGTCCAATTAGTCTTAGACAGGATGCCTGAAATTCTGATCATAGTTTAATGTTTTTCTGTGTTTCCTGTACAAACTTTCAAAATCAGTATTTATATATGGTTAGGCAATTGTCAATTAAAACTTTTTAATAATGCTCTGACATTAAAAAACAAATAGGTTACTGAGCAAAACAGATTAAAGTAAATTACTTAACTTGTAAAGTCCTACTTAACCCGTGTGTAAAATTTTGTATTGGTGTGTTGTTCTAATAATCCAATGGCTGTTGTTGTTTAGCAACAAAAGAAAAGCAAGCAGACTGAAGAGGACATGGTCTATGGCACTGTGGTGCGGACGCCGACTAAACGAAGATTTCTGGGCACCACGACACCTTGCAAAGCTCGAAAGGCAAGTACAAGACAATTTTATTTTGTGCGTTTTATTTTTATTACTGCAACTGCTGTTGCAGTATTAATTGTTTGGCTTTTCCTCAGTTTAACGCTACTTCTAGTACTGGCACTTCTAACAGCACTATCCGATCTGTCTTTGGTGGTACTGTCTGTCACTCTCCTGTGTCCCGCCCTCCAAAGGTCAGTTCACAGCCATAACAAAACTAGTTCTTAGGCTTTTAATTAACTAATGTACACAGTCCTTTACTGAGTAACAAAGGTAATAGTGTTAACTTTTCCTTGTGACTAGTGTTTCATCTTTCAAAGCAGGGTAATGCGGTGAGAACGCCAGGCCACAGTAAACCCCCCCATCAAGGTATGCAGGAGCGCAATAAGGAGAATATGTGTCATCCTACCGGTGGGCTGATGAAGGTCCCAGCAAGTCCGCAGCGTAACTTCAGCATTACCTCAGTCGCAAGTACCTATTCAGAATTTCAGGTGAGTGCATTGTCTTTTCCCCCAATATTGTCTCTTCCCCCAGTAACACTCTATTCAAAGAGAGCAGGAGTTTGAATGAAAGTGTTATATAGTATGAGTTATATAGTTATAGAGTTATATAGTATGAGTTAACATTATGCTAATAAAAAATATTTCTAAAGGAATTTTTCAAGCCTGAATCCATACAATCAAGGTTTGTTTGTGATACATTTCCAAACAACGCATAGATCAAACTTTCCATGTGTAATTGCATGATTAAACACTAAATCGTAATGACACATTTGTTATTTTGTATCCTGATATATATGACAGCTAGACACTGTGGTAAAAACTACATTATTAAGCTTTCATGCACTATGACTTTTATGCATTTATCTCTACTTGGTGCATGTATAATTACTAACTGGCTGATATTTGACATTCTCGTGCCCTCTGTTAGAACAGACCTGTGTGTTTCTCCTAATCCTCACTGCTAACCAAAACCATCTTTGTCATTTACATTTCAGTTTAATATTTAACTGCCACCATCCATGTCTGTCTTCATTCTACCATATGGAAGTTTTCATATATTCTCTAGAGTTATATTTTAATAAACAGTATAAAGATTTAATGTGTTATTTCTTTTAACAGCGAGACCTCTCCAAGTCATCTAAATCAAAAAATGTGCCTGAAATCCTAAACTCCACCATCATTCACCTGTAACTTCAACTGCTACCCACCGCACCTACTGCTATTAAGACTGGAAACCTCTAAATGATGGCTTTTGGGTTCTTGTTTTTTATAGCTATAGCTATGCATTTTATATGTAAATGAAGGTAAAAAGTTTTTAAATGTTTCTTAAAGGGTTCTACTTGTATGTTCACTTTAACACTAGGCCAAGCACTGCTCTTTTCTGTAATTTAACAAATGCTTGTACATTTAAATGGTTGTGCTGTCCACATAATGTAGTGTTGTTTTTCAGTATTGGGTATTTGGTGAAAATCATAGTGTATTTCATGGTATGCTTTTGAATGTTTTGCACAATGTATTGTAAAAAAAATACTGCATTCTTTATAGCAATGAATTCACTACGTAAGTTTTAAACTATACCGAGTCCTGTCATTATTTGTTAATTTTTAGCTTGGTTGAACATCGAAATATCACACACAAGCGTTGTGCTTCAACATTAAAATGACATCGGTATTGTTTGTTTCGTTTTTATGCTATTTAATTGTTGTGAAAAAATGTATTGGTAAATAACGTAAACGTTTGGACATGGGAGGCGGAGTTACAACGTAACCCGGAAGTAGATGATGGTGAATGACGTGAGTCTTAGGGTCGAATGGACAGACGGTAGAAAGATGGCGGTTGACAAGAGCAATAGTAAAGGAAACCATTCCACTAATAAATTTATCTGGAGCTCTTCTGTTCGAGGATCGGTCTTCGTTTTCGTCTGTGTACTGCTGGCTGAACCCGGACGTGCCACCACGCACTGGGTGGTGACGGAGGATGGAAAAATTCAACAGCAAGTACGCGAATGTGTCGTGTTTAGTCACTATCGGTCTAGATCATATATACATGACAAGACAGACGACTGAGCTTAAAAAAATCACTGTCTGATCCGATTCTACCGATTTGACATTATATTCCAGTGTTCTCATGTGTAATGACTAATGCTGTCAAAATAACAGTTATCATTATTTGGCTGATAATTTTGTTTGTGCTCAGTATGCTTGTAACTCAAGCTAATCACAGTCATTACTATTGATATCTAATATCGTTGTGTTATCTATGGGTTCGTGACTCGTGGTCTAAGTCTGTGCGCATATTGATTTTGCATTGTATTCCTGCTTTTCATTTACAGGTGGACTCCCCTCTTAATTTGAAACACCCTCACCATTTAGTTCTTTTCATGCAACAAGAGACTCGTGTGAACTACCTCAAGAAGTTAGAGGTGATACTAAAGCCTCACGTACATCACAAACATAATGAAAGAATGGAAAGGATCTTAAATAATAAATAACATAAATGTCTGTCGGTCTTTAAGAAAGCAGATCTGTTGTGAATTCCTAAAGTAATCTTACTTAAACTTTGATTATCCTTGACCGGGTGTTTGTGTACATTTTGCAGAAACAACTAGTCGCTCAGAAAATTCACATTGAAGAGAATGAGGATCGGGATACTGGTTTAGAGCAGCGACACTATAAAGAAGACGCTGACTGTGTCACAGCTAAAGTTCCACTGGGAGACTTGGATCTCTATGATGGCACTTTCATATCCCTGGAGAGCAAAGACATAAGGTCTGTGTTATTTACTGACAGAGGGCATATATTTGCTTACTGTCTTGTTTTGTGGTAGAAATATTTAAAGTCCCATGTTAGACGCCGTCATTTTGTTTGTATGTTTTTGGTATTTTAGTCCTGAAGATTATTTGGATCAAATGTCAGACCTGCCTCCAGACCTAGAAAAACCGGACTGTGTAAAAATACTTGAGCTCCCCTACAGCATTCATGCATTTCAGCACCTTCGGGTAAGTGAATTAAGTGGTTTATGCTATGCCGATACATTCTGTTTTTTTTTCTCATTGATGCATTGTCGTTTGCTCCCGTGTCTTTTGTTGTCTCATTTATTTTAGGGTGTACAGGAAAAGGTAAACCTCACGTCACCCTTGCTTTCAAAGGATGACCCGATCTTTACCTCCCTGTCCTTTAAACTGGGCCAAAGTGCGGATGAGGTTGGGCATCGAATACACCAGGCGCTTCTGAAAGTATGTTTCTAACTGTTTTCTTTAAGATTTGGTAGGGTTTGATAGGGTGCATGAAGGTTAAAATACTGACTCCTTTTGAACTTTTTGGGTCTTTGTTATTTTTATTGGAAATATTTTGTATAAGATGTATAAGAGTAATTGTTTAAATCTACTTCCAAGAATTTAAACAATATTCCAAGGATTTGTACCCAACATAACAATTTTATTGTGGCCCCGCCATGTTAAAAAGGTAATTTATTCATCAAAAGTTGCTTGTTGCCTGCAGTGGTTCAATTTCCTTCGGTCATGTGTCTTAAGCTGTCCCACATAACTTAGTAGCGTTTGTCACCATTGTAGATTAATACCTAGCTTTTTTGTCATTGCTTCCTTTGATATGTGTAGAACTCCTCATCGTGGGAGCTTTATAACTTGGCCTCCTTTTACTGGCGTATGAAGAATGAACCGAGGCGAGCAGTGGATTGCGTAATCCGTGCCCTCCATTTTTCTCCAAGGTAAATGGAAATGATACATGGACACAAATAACAATTGTAAAAATGTTGTATAACATACAACATACCAACGGTGACATCCTCTTCTTGCCACCTGCATAAGTTATGCCACTAAAGAACTGCCTTGCTTTGCATAAATTTGCATATTTCACTTCACAGGCAACACAAAGACATTGCACTTATCAATATGGCAAACATACTCCACCGAGCGCACTTCTCAGCCGACGCAGCCATCCTCGCACATGCTGCCCTGGATCTTACCACTGATCTGCTGACCAGCCATTATACCCTGGGCAACATTTACGCGGTGAGTGCAGCATGATGATGGTTCCTCAACACACATTTAAACATTTAGAACTTCCACTGTGAACATACAGTATCTGATTTCCTTGTTCAGCTCAAATGACACCCACTTCCCGTTTCTCTGGTAGATGTTGGGGGAGTATAATCACTCTGTGCTGTGCTATGAGCAGGCCCTGCAGGCTCAGCCAGGCTTTGAGCAGGCCCTCAGGAGAAAACATGCTGTCCTCTGCCAGCAGAAGCTGGAGCAGCGGCTAGAAGCTCAACACCGGTAACAGGGTGTCTGTTTTCTGTTGACCACAATGATGACTGGCTGGATCTGAAATAGCCCCCTGTACCATCATTTACTATTCCCTACATTTAAGCATCACTCTGTAACTTTCACCTCCCTAGCGCCATCTCTGTTTAAAACATAAAATTGCAGGTTTCTTTACGTCTGTTTCATTGTTGTCATTATTTTGTCAAATTCAAACGGACATTTCCAGACAGCTCAAACTATAAATCAATATTATAAACTTACCGTTGAGAATGGGGATAAGGTAGTTTTAAACACTGACTTATGTACTCAATGACTGATTTTTGTTCATTATTAACCCAAACTAGTTACAAATTGCAGCTTTTTACTTGCTAATATAAACCACTTGAAGGAGTGAATGAAAATGAGTCATCAAATTCAGACTGGTTGTGTACATCGGTTGTACACTTACTTGTGGTGCATTATGGGATTGAATTAATGTCCACTAATTTTAGACACTGCTACAAAATGGCTGTCCCCTCAAACACTGCAATATTTAATGGTATGGGGGAAATTTCAGACATGGTATCTGTTTTCTGTGGTTCTGAAGTCCAGTTTTTGGGTGATGCCGAATAAACTTGTCAATTGTGACAACCATATAATTAGCTCTGTCTGTTTACAGGTCTTTGCAGCGTACCCTGAATGAACTGAAGGAATACCAGAAACAGCACGATCATTATCTGCGGCAGCAGGAGATGCTGGACAAGCACAAGCTCATTCAGGAGGAGCAGATCCTGCGAAACATCATCCATGAGACCCAGATGGCTAAAGAAGCACAGCTCGGTTAGACTGCATCTCTACACCAGTCATACCAATTCTGTAGTGCAAATGCACAAACACAAGGATGTAAATAGGGTTGCTCAACATACTGGCTAAGCAAGTTTTGTTGTTGCACAAGGCTAACAAATCTTATCTTGTTGCTGCCACATTTGTTTTCGTTCTATGCTCTTCATATGAATATGAATAAGCTCTCTGAAAGATCTGTGATGTTTCAGGAAATCACCAAATGTGTCACATGGGCCAGCAGAAGTTCACCCTGCACTGCCCTTTTGACCTGCCTGTACGGTATCACCGTGGGGAACTGTTTGAAAATGTCCATTACATTCAGGTGAAACAGAAAACACATTTTCAGAATCTCTGCAACATACCACACTGATTATCTACTTTCTTTTTGAATGTTAGTTATTGTCAGTAATTGTCAGTTATTGTTACTGAAGCAAGCACAGGCTTTTAAGTGTTGCTACCGCAACACTGTCTAAATGTACACTACAGTTACTTCTGGGTCATTAATGTGATGTGAAAAACTGGTATTGGCTTCTTTTGAAAATATTTTTGTTAGCTTTGCAAGAATAAACACAGCAGATGACCTTTTCTGTAAAATGTCATTTACGTGATATTAATGTTTGAATTGTTGTGTGAAAGCAAAATCACAGCCATGCTGGTATGGCACTCTTGCCTGTGTGATGCTGATAAAGTGTTGATCTTCTCTCTGTGTGTGTGTGTAGTTTGGTGAGGAGGTGTCCATAGCCAGCAGTGTTGCTTTGGTGTCTGAGCTGAGTGTGAATGAGAGTCACAGTCCACAGCAGTTCTACACCATGTCCTTAGGACGTGAACCTGCAGCCTATTGGGACAAGGAGACCACTTCCCTTGATGTAAGAGTGTGTGTTTAGTTGGATATAAGTGTGTACATTATTGCTTGACACAGATAAAATCTGTGTACTGGAATCTGCTGAATGACTTGAAGCTGCAATCCTTAGCTTTTGCTCCTCTACCGCTATCTCCGTTTGAAACATAAAATGGCAGGTTTACTTTATGTACTTTACGTATGTTGAAGTCAAATGACTTCATTTCCTGGGAAATTGGCTCAAATTAGAAATCATTATTATAATTAGGGTATTATTTAGACAGTTTTAAACACCAATCTGTTCCTGCTCAATAACTGACTTTATTTTTAACCAAAAAAAAGTTATGGATTGCATAATATGCATAGTATGAAGTATGAAGTATGTCAAATGTAGCTCAAATGTATGACTCATTGGTAGATCAAGACGTAGTTAAATCTGCAAACAAACAAACGAACAAACGTAACAAGTACACATGTGGTGGGAGTTTTTACTACCTGGTGACTAACAGGTTTTTCAGCTCTGATAAGAACTGCTAAACTGTGCATAGGTCTGTTGTTTAGGATTGTTTACATGTGTTGTGTATGTGTGGCAGTACACTGTGTGGCAGTACACTGCGTTTGTCTGTATTGTTCTTGTATTATAATAAAGGGTCTTATTCTATCTCATGCTTGCTGTTGTGAACAGGAAAGTCAAAAAGTGCTGTGGCCCAAGAAGTTCGACTGTGTACAGCGATTCCCTACTGTCCCTCCCCCCCACCTCTTGCCCACGTATTTCCTGCCACCTGAGTCACACTACTTTAAGTAAGACATGTCACGCTGTAACGTAAACTATATTACATTCATAACTTACATTTCAGAAACATAGACCTAGAGATCACATACTTAAATACGTTCATCCAATGTTACTATTAATGTAGTAATTTTGGGAATGTGTGTGTGTGTGTGTGTGTGTATATAATATATATATATATTTTTTTTAACTGTGTCTGAGTTGTATTAATCCAAAAGCTTGTGATCTACGTCATGTTTCTCAGGCCTCTGAATATCCTCTTGGACAACACAGTTCCTCCAACATCACCGAAGACTCCAGACTGCAGCTTGAAGAATCATGTGTCTATTAAAGACCCATTGGCTGCTGTGGCCTGGGCTCTAGAGAAGGAGCTACCTGACCTACACGCCACAGAGGTATAAGACAGCTTAGTTTAAACAGTCTACAATACCACACCCAGCTTACCCAAACAGTTTGTGCAGGAAGATAATCTCTTTGGAAGTGTTTATTATGTAGGCGTGTTGTGTTTTCCCAGGTGAGTCATTCTGCTTGATTACCTGATGTGGGCGTGTATATTTTGTGCAGGTGCTGCTGAAGCGCAGTGGTGGGCGGAGTTTGGAGCAAACTGGAGCACTGATCGCTCAGGCTATGGAGAAGGTAAAAGATGGTTTCGTAATCTTGTCTACAGGTGGCAATAGCGCAATAGTCCCTAAAAAACCCTGTGAACTGTTTATTGAAGATTTTTAGCCATTAATCTTATTAAAAATGTGACTAATTAGCAAATTCTTTACGCATGATGTTGTGATCTGGCCAGGGTCAGGCCATAACTGAATGTATGTGGATGAGGGAAGCAGTCCAAAATAACGAACATTCATACAGACTCATAACTTAATGAAAGATCTCTCTCTTTAGACATCTGGTCCACGGTGGGTGATGCAGAACGAGGCCGGTCTGTATTGGCGTGCGAAAGGAAACGGAACGCATGCTTTGGTGTGTCTGCGTCAGGCTCTACATTCTGTTCCTCCTCAACACAGAAACATACCGCTCGTCAACACCGCCAACCTGCTGCTGCACTACGGCCTTCATGACGAGGCCCATAAACTACTAAAGCATGCCCTGCTGGTCAACCACTCAGAGGTATTACAGTGAGGATTGGTGAACACCACACCTTTCATACACCTTCACACTTAAACCAAATCTGCGCTGTAGTAAGTGGTGCGAGGTGAGAGTTAATGTAGCCAGATCATCAGAATTAGATCACTCCTATTATAATGACTTGAATGAAGTTGTCATCACTATGTTTGGGGTGTAGACAGCTTTGTTGATTGTAACAGGAACATTGTAAGTTGAGTTTTGGCGGTATTCATTTAAACACTTATTTGATTTAACACTGTGACTGTTTTATTATGTTTCGTCTAATTTTGTTCAATAGCATTCAATATTGTTCAAGTGTTTAATAAGTAAAGGAAAATACTTACTGAAAATAATACTGTAAATAAAATGCCATCGTTTACAAGACTAGCGCACAAATAATAGCACCTCTACATATGAAATTAGGTCCATGAAGTGAGAGGAACAATTGCCTAAAGATTAAATGAACGTAAAAATATAAAGAAATTAACTGCCATTTTATTCCCATTTTTTAAACTTTATTGATAATGAAACATTTATAATGAAGTGTGTTTTTCTTACTTGTGACTTGTGTGTTATTGACTTTAAAGTTAACTCGCTCTCTCACTCTTTTAAAGCAGCCCCACACACTGTTAAGTCTGGTCAGCGTTCACCTCTCTCAGGGAAATCTGACCGGTGCTTTAACTGTGTTCCGTCATGCCCTGACACTCACCGTTCGCTGCCCCCAGTGTCGTGCCAGTCTGCCTCTAATGCGCTGCCTCCAGTTTTACCCCTTCCTTTACAACCTCCAGCATCAGACCTGCCCGTGTAAGTAGCCACTTCTGTAAACCTCTCAACACCAACACGGAACAGAGAGTGTTCTCTTTGGACAGCTACCTCACTTTACTTCCCTCCATCTCTCCTTCCTTTTCTCTCCCTTGCGTGGCAACCGCAGCGACGGAGCACTCTGTGCTCTTTTAATAGCCCAGGCACTGTAATCTTGGAGACAATTTTAGACTCTTTACCGTTGCATCTTCTATTCTGGGTTTGCTCCTTTCCCCTCCCCTCTGCTCCCCTTTTCTTTTCTCCTCAGCATCCAGGGCTGTTCCCTTTCTCTAGCTCCGCTCTCTCTCCCCTGGCACTGTTCTGAGCGAGAGAGAAATCGTGTCCTCAATAATTCAGGGCACTGAAAATAGCACAGGCTTTATTTAGATGCCGCTGTACTCTGCAGACAAAAATGAACTCATTGTCCTCTTCTCATTTGGGGGAACTCTTGAGTTATTGATTTAGGAATTATTATGGCAACCCCCTTTCCGATTATCACACTCGCATTCACAACAGCCCAAATAATGTGTGTGTATATAAGTGACCTTTCACACTTTTGTCTTCTGTGACAGGCATCTTCTGTCCAACTTTTGAAAGTGAATTATTTATTTTTTGGTGCAGTTACATTGGTTTAAAAGTTAGCTAAACAACATGTAAGCTAAAGAGTGCGTGTCTGCGTTTATGTTTGTGTAGCTGGCTCTGGCTGTCAGGCAGAGGAAGACTCAGAGTTGGAAGATTGGGACTCAGGCAGCGAGGGCAGGCAGGAGGCCTGGGACACTGGTGCTATGCCCATGTCTGCTTTAGAAGATTCACTCCTCTTTGAAAGTAAGATTAATAATAAAATTCTCAATGTATCAGATCTGTCTCCGGATGTAACCTTTTAAGGGTTTTATACTTGATTTTACATTCTCAGTGTGAAATACGATTATCTCTGATTTTGAAGAGCTCTCTTTTGACTCATTATCTGATCTGCCAAAATCTGGAACATTTTTACATTCAATTATTATTTATTTATTATTTATTAAGATGGGACAAAATAACAGGCAGTGTACAGTGTGCTGTAAACTTTGCATTGTGTTTTGAACAGAATAGATTTTCTGTTACATTATTTCCTCATGTGTCCACTCATTTTGTGTTAATCTCTGTTTCTCTCTGTTTTATTGTCTTTTGCAGA
The DNA here is from genome assembly GCA_036877575.1 of Botia almorhae. Taxonomy (NCBI): domain Eukaryota; kingdom Metazoa; phylum Chordata; class Actinopteri; order Cypriniformes; family Botiidae; genus Botia; species Botia almorhae. Next base: position 24,522 of record JAZGTJ010002506.1, read on the forward strand.
GGTGGTGGTGGACAGCAACGGTTCGGAGGAGGCGGGTGGCCAAGAAAGGGGCAGAGAGCAAAAAAAGGAGGGAGTGGAAGTGGAGGAGCAAGACTGGAGGCTGAGGGAGGAGCTGATAGGAGCTCTGGACATGAATGGAAAGACTGGGGACCTACGGGGCATTCGCGTGCTGAAAAATGACAGGGTCATGGGGGCGAGAGGTGGAGGGCCTTGTTTCGGGAACTGTGAGGATGACGAGGGAGCTGAATGGGTACATCTGGTGTTGTATAATGATTCCTAACCTTTAAAAATTGTTTTACTCTAGGAACAACGTCTGCGTTTTCAGTCTAAGTTGATCTAACTGTTTTTTTTTTTTATTATATATTTATATATTATTTATATCATTTTCAGATCACGTTCCAGGTTAAACGAGTGAAAAAGCCTAAAACCAATACTTTAGAAGGCTGGGCAGGAGAAGGGGATGTTCGGCAAGGTGACCCATCATCCACCAACTCCATCCTGGAGATCAGCGGGCCCACCATCCCCTCACCTGGACCCTCAGGTGCTGTGAATGAACTGCTCTGTTACAGCACAAAATTGGCCTTGTATATCAGAAAAGAGTTTCAAATTTGTTTTGCATTTACAGAGAGACGGAAGGAGTACATCAGCCTGGGTTGGCCAGGTCCAGAAGAATGTCAGCGTACACGCCGTGTGGACCTCACTACTGTGGCGAGTACCTGGCTTGCGGTGTCTGCCAAGAACATAGAGTAGGATAACATTCTTAGGATCATCCTATTTCCTTAAAACACAGTTTTAGATTAATGCATTAATAGATACTGCATTAATATCGCTATAGATTTTCCACTAACATATGTTCTCTTTTGACTCATTGACTCACAGTATCACAGAACATATAGACTTTGCCACTCCGCTTCAGGAACCTGCAGTGGAGCCCCTGTGTAATGCCAACCTCCCGGCCAGTATGCACACGCTGGACCACCTGAGTGGGGTGGCCAACCGAGGAGGCATTCACTATACTGGAGAAAGTCAACTCAGAGAGGTGTTTTTCTCCTCTTTATATAACAACAACTGACTCTACTGTTCAGAGTCCTCGCTTTTGCAGACCTCACTGTTGTTCTTCTTTCGTAGGTGTTGCAGAATCTAGGAAAAGATAAATTTCCCTCACAATCATTTGAGCAAGTGGGAACACGCATTGCTAAAGTGTTGGAAAAGGTGTGGCTTTTTGTGTTATTTACCGTGTTAATGTATATATTTGTATTATGTATTTCTGTATTGATATGTTTATCATGAGTGATGGATCTTGTTACATGTTTTGTTTTGGCTGTTTTTTAATCCATTAGAATCAGACCTCCTGGGTTCTGTCCAGCATGGCAGCGTTGTACTGGAGGGTTAAAGGTCAAGGAAAGAGGGCCATCGACTGTCTCCGTCAGGCTCTGAACTATGCTCCCCACCACATGAAGGTTCTAATAGTCCTCTGTATTTTTTTTACTTTAAAAGAAGCTGTAAACGTTCCTTATTGGTTGTCTTGTGGGCGAGAGACAGCTTTACAGCATGAGGTAAATATTTCTGTTCTGTTAGGATGTGCCCCTCATCAGCCTCGCCAACATCTTCCAGAATGCGAGGCTATGGGAGGACGCCCTCACCGTGGCACGCATGGCGGTGGAAATTGCTCCTCAATTTGTGGTTAACCATTTTACTCTGGCGAACGTTTATATAGCTATGGTCAGTGATTTTTGAGACTATTATACGCGTATAAGGGATTCAAGTGACATTAGCTGATCTCAGTGTTTAATATGTATATATCTTTCTAATAGGAGGAGTTTGAGCAAGCCATGCATTGGTATGAGTCGACTCTAAAACTCCAGCCAGAGTTTGGGCCAGCCAAAGACCGTCTGCGCACCATCCAGTGTTACCTCCTCTCCAAGAGGGACAGGCGTGCTCCCTGAGAACACAATGCACACAAACATGCTTCTTAATCTTAACTATTAACGAGGAACACCGTTTTTGTCTATTTGTTGTCTTAATTTCATCAATATATACACCATATCATGAATGTCTATAAGGTTGGGTTTCAGTTAAAAAAATGGTTACTATTTCTCCAATCATTAAGAAAATGTTATGACGATTTATGGCTTGAGGGTTGTTTGTTTATTTTCTATCAAACATTTTGATAGTCCTTCAAGGCAATCAAGGGATGTTTTCCAAAGGGGTCGCTTACATTCTGCACGAGATTCTAGTGTGTCTGACATTGAATGTGCCAGTTTCTAAATGCTAATGTCTTTTGTTTTTTACAGTAATACAGAACTTGTTCATTTGCCCCATCCTATGCATATTCCTTTATCACTCAGCAATAGCTGTTACAGTGTCTTAGGTTTAACTCATTCACTATACAGACTGTTAAAACACTAAAACTCATTCCCTATTCTCTCTCTAACCGCCACATCTTGGTATTACCTAGACTGTGTAATTCTCTGATGATTTCCTTGGATCTGTCACCAAAGCAGGTTGAAATGTATTGACTTTCCTCCTGTTGCTTTGAATTAGCTAAAAATAACCATTACTGCAAACTGTATTATACTGCTTTCAAGGTTGGTTGTTTTACCTAACATGGAATAAGTTTGTAGGCTGAGCCATTGCAGTTGTTTTTTTTTTGACTAAAGATCAACAACAAAAATGCAATTTGAACCATTAAATTTAGTACCAGTCAAACCCCCCACCTACACCAATTAACTTCTGCTGAGTAGCTAATGCATAATGTTGCTTAAAGCGATGTTCATGCACAGGTTCGACAATACACTGTTCGGTTTGCTTTACTTTTCACAGCTGAGCTGTTGACCTAAAATATCAATTTCTAAGACCTAAACTGTATTGTTCTATATATAATGCCTAGAAAGTCACAATAATCTTTTTTTGGTGTCCATAGTCTACAAACCAACTTAAAAGTTACTCCAAAATTAAAGTGAACATGAGGTGGTGAAAGCTGTGTTCATAATTGATTTATTTTTAATCACAAGTTGTTTTTTTAAAAACGCATTTAGTGTTGCTAAATGGTTATTTCAGAACCCCGAATGAGTCACATGTTTGACTAAATTAAGCTCTACGTTCAGGAATGTTTAAGAAAAAAAATCAATCAACAGGCTTTTTAATGCGTTTTATGGGTTATTGAACTGAATTCTTGTCATCTTGAGTTTGACCACAAGATGGCTGTGAAGTCAACATATTTTAGTACTCGTACAGGTGTACACGGGCTATAGTCTAGGAATTAATACGAGGTTTATGTACCAATTATATCTTTAAAATAATATTTCTGATAATCTGGTATTTCATCTGAGAATAATCTTGTACATTATATATATATATTCTCTTAGGCTGTGTTTATTCCAGAGACTACTTTGGAATAAGTATCATGAAACTGAAGCAAAGACATTTGGTTTGGCTGGTTAGGTACTTACACAAGATTAAATTGAGGCCCGTGCGATCATGGTACTATACAAACCCATCACAATTAAGAGGTTTTCAATTGAGTTACGTGAAGAACCGAAATATAATACTAGCACCACAATGACTACTAGATGGTCTTTAAAAAATTACCTCTAAAGATTGTGCTCGACTCTACAGTAGTAACACCAGGTCTAGTTTAGTGCCATACTTTAGGACAGCCCCCACCCCCTTCCACCCAATCCAACCCCTTCTTGCCCAGAGCCCCGCCCTCTCTCTTTGTCAGCTAAATTAATTTGATACTATTTTTGAATTTCTGCGTTTCCCAGGGAAACCTAATGACGCAATGACGTCAATGCGGGTCAATAGCACAGCGATAGGCTGGTGGCGGGGAAAACTGTGCTCTCCACCAGCAAAAATGACACTGCTGTATCTAAGAAGCCCTGGTGCATATGGCGTTGTGTGTATAAAATAAAGTGCATATAAAAAACAATTTCTATTTATATGCGCATGTAAAGAAAAAGCAAATGCGTTTTAAATGTTACTAGTTTACGTCAAAGCACTAGTTTGCAGTCTAATAGTTTACGTTAATTCCGTGTAAGGTAATTAATAATATAGATTTGTCTTTATTGAGCAAATCTGCGTGAGTTCTTACCGTGAACGTGAAAATGAATCTTCTGTGCAGAACATCTTGTCCACGTACCCGTCTCTGAAAAAAAGTTCGTGGGATGGCACCCTTCCATTAACTTCTACGCATAGTAATCGTGTTCAGCCCCCCCAACCCCCAAATACATTGGGACGCCGATATTTCCTCTAGTTGTTTTTCTTCATTCAAAAAAGCGAGGGAGCTCATTCACGCAGTGAGCATGATCCAAATGCATACGCTTGTCTGTCTACTCCGTCTATTCCCCACAGAACACCATGCCAACATTACTGTTCACCTGCGACTTGATGCCTGAGAGTTGAATAAGGTGAGTGATTGTTTTGTGTTTTTCTGCTTCAGTTCTCAACTTTAACGGGCTTTATAGAGTTTTAATCTGTTACAAACTGTTCAGAGCGGAATAGGGTAAATAACTCTACAGACTTTGGTTGCTTGTGCTTTAATATTACCAGCATTTAGAACTCGCTGTGCAGCGAGCAAAACTAGGTTAAAAGGTATTGCTGTCTTTTGTGTGAGTGCACGTTTAAGTGGCGCAAAAGTCGCTTAGGGTCGGATGTTTGTGGTGGTGTTTGCTTTGTTCTCTTGATATATTTTGCACTTATATATGATGCTTGACTACGTTTAATGATAACAGATTAATCGTACTTCAATGCCGCAGCACAAGAAACTTTGAATGTACTACTGCGATGTTCCCAACGCTGCTGTTCCAGGAGTTGCCGAGTGGTCACGATTCGCGCTGTTGTAACGTTTACAAATTGCACCGATATCTCGACACAAAGCTGCCATGCTCTTAGGTTTAAAAGACGAATAATTAAACAAAAAGATAATCTATGAAGTTCGTCGTTTCCCTGACGATTAGAAACAGCTTTGTTGAGATGAGAAATATCCGAACCATTGTAGCAAAAAGTGTTCGTGTGCAAACTTGCGATGTATTCGGAAAAAATCTGGACTGTCTTAACTCTGCTGAGACACCAAGCAATAATTTGCTTGTTTATGTAAGCTACTTTAGAAATGAAAAAAAAAACCCAGTGCGTCAGCACCATGGACAGCGACAAATAAACCCAAACGCCTGGGCCCGCGAGCGCGTGCGTCGGACGACACTTGACGTTAACAAATCAACTGGGGACGAGTCTGATGCATTCTCTTGTGTTGTAATCTACTGGATTTTGTTTTTGTACGTTTCGTTTGTTCGTTGTTTGTTTAACATTTCGTAAGGGTTTTGTAACGATCGCGTAAACTTTGGACCAAGGCCTTAAACGTTGCTATAGGGTTTTAAAATAGAGCAGGCCGCAGAACTACAACTCCAGCCTCCATTTCTTGTGTTCTGGTATTACAAAGCGGCATAGGCTTTTGGGATTCGTATAACACGTTTTTGAGCTTGAATAGCTTGAATCTAAGATTACTCTCAAATGTATAGAATCAGTTCAAGTTTGGGATTTCCGTGATCAGATGGTTTGGTCTGGAACTCCTAGCTTTATATAAGGTTTTGTGTCCAAAAATGAATTGAAATGGTAACATCTGCACAGCTTTACTTCACCACCATCAGCCATTTGTACACGTCTTGCTAAATGTCTGGGTGGGTTGCTTTATGCATGTGGTATGGTTTGTTCTACGTGTTCTCCAGCCTTTTTGTCTTTGTGTCTACTTCTGTTTTCAAGAACATCGGCCATTTTACTTTGATATGGTATTGGTATTGGGGCGTTTGAAATATCGCAAAAAAGCCGGCAAACGCAGCAATAATATATTTAATTAGGGCATAGACAAAAGGAATAGAATATAAACGTGACGTCAGTGCTTAGTAACTGACGTAGCTTTGGAAAAAAAGGAAGAACAAAATACTTAATTCCATTTATTTGTAACCGAATTACACGAGAATATGTGTTATTTATGTGTGTTTAAGTTATTGTTCGTATGTCGTTTTGGTGCATATAATTGGGGCGTATTAATGGCTCAGATCTGTTGATCTATCACAAACTAGGAACAAAGAAATACATTTAATCGAATAAACGTAGAAATATTTGTATGACCGCGCGATAAATCTTTTTTTACGGCATACAGTGTCTCCATCTTTAGGCGTCACGATCCTTTATGCAAACCGCGTTAGAGGGTGAATGTGAACGCGCATGTCACGGTGATCACGTACAATTCCTTCGAGCAGCATTTGTGAGTGCCTTTTTTCTCCAAGTGCTCTAAAAATAGTAACAGCCTGATCCAGAAATAGACAGGGTATCACCCTCATATGCAGCCTTCGTTCTGAGGGCTAAAAACACACCAGGACGGCACGTTATGTACTCTCATTGTGTCCTTGAAATATTTCCTTGTGTTATTGAATTCACCGTTTCTCTTAGTACCGACACAGGTATTTCTCCTTTCGAGGGCTCCCTCCACCGGCGAGCGTCCACAAGACCCGTCGCTCTCCTGGTGACCTCGACTACGTGTTCTGATTTTGTTTGTAAACGATCTGCGGTCACTTAATTCAGCATGCATACGTTTAGTTATCCCGTTTAGTTATCATCTCGAAGTCAAATATAAGCTGTCAGGGAATCACCCTGTCCGCAAATGAAGAATGAATGAAGATGGAGAGGAGATTACGTTGGCGTGTCGGCGCTATTGAGCATTTTACCAAATTTTCTCGGAAACTCCCAAATAGAAAAACAAATATGTTTTCTCTTGAGAAACATCTTTTGGATAATATAAGCAATAACATGTACATTACTCGTACATTTTGTTAAAATATTTTTTGAGGCTGATGTAGCATGAAGCCTCTGGAACCGATGGAGCTGTCCACCATGAATGGTGCTGATTCGCTGTTAGGGTCCAAATCATAGATGTAGTCAATACTTAAGTGCATAAAACTGACTAGTAAAGCTGATTCATGCAAGACCCGTGGATCATCGCAGTACCAATAAAACAAATTGCCCTTCCATGACCCTCCGTCATGGGTATAATGCAGTCGTCAATGCATTCCTAGTCTTTATACAGCCTACTCCACACACCAAAGACTGCGTTTGAGCATCCGACCATTTCCTCAGTGGTTCAGTAAATCACATATGTTTTAAAATCATCCCCTGCCCGAACATCGCGAGATTATTCTGGTAACGGACGTAAACCTTTAACAAGAAATTTGAAAAACCGAGGCACCCCAAGATCACGCCTTAAAAATGTATTTTGCCTTAAATTATTTGTTTATCAGCGATAGTATAATAAACGGCCTGTAAACGGCTGGTTTGTTTATCAATACAAACGCGTGTTCTTTGCGCTACCGCGCGTAGCTGTAACATTTTGGCCGTGCATATGGTTTTATGCCCATTGCTTTTGAAAACACCAATCAGTTCCTCACATTTGCCAAACGTATGATGTGGGTAAAAGCCTATGCTCCTTGGTAATTCATTTTTGGCGTGCTGTTTCATCGGAAACAGCACAGATTGGCGAGTCGTGACTGCTAAAGTGAGTAATGCGCGTCGGCTGCGTCAGTAGGGGCAAAGCGCTGGGTGCCGGAGACAGATGGAGGGAATCGTGACTGACTGGAGACTTCCACAAATGAAACCATAACCTCATCATGTCTCCACGAGAGAGCTATCTGTGAAGATAAGACTTAAATGTTAGGGTCTCTCTGTTCTCCCCCTGTCACTCTTTGTCCTGACCTTGGAATCCATGGCAATTTTACACATCCAGAAGAAAAGCGACTAGTGTAGGGCTCACTTAGAGTTTGTGTGTGCGCGCGGTTGCTAAACAAAAAGAGCGAAGAACAAGGCGACGTTTTGTGTGTAGGCTTGTGTGCTTCTTTTGGGATGGGGTTATCTTATGGTTGTGTTTGTGTGTCCGCGCGCGTGTGCGTGAGTTGTGTGGGGTATCCAAATATAGACAGACTCAGAGAACGATGTTCATTATTTTATGAGACATGGAAAGGAGGTGACTACAAAGCTTTAGTTTGGGCAACTACATGCGTTGTGCAGGGTTGTGTACACTGACTACAGAAGAATCCTGGGGGACTTGTTTTGGTAAGTGCCCACCTGGATAATTTCCCTATTTATTGGCTTTGGTGTTGAGTTTTTGAGATGCATTGCGTATTTCAGTGGCTTATTTCCGTGTTGAGACACAGAAGTTCTCTGTTAATTAATTGTTTGATACCTGATAAACGACCAACATTCGTTTGATTTCACTTCTATTGTCAGAAATATCATATGGACTGCAGCTTGACACATTAGTTAATGGATTAAGACAACATGCGTTGCAAAACCAACAAAGAAGCACATGTATGAAGAAAAAACATTCCGTACACCGGTGGAGAATTAGTTTTCTGTATTTTTCCTTTTTTCAAAAAGGGGGGTCCCTGTGTGAGAAGAGCGCGGATTGGTCGAATGACGATTTTTTGTATGCTCCAATGAAATCCTTCACTGCTCTCTATTTACCGTGAGCTGGAGCGCAGTAATTCCCCTCCTTCAACAGATCTATCGACTGACAGGAGTAGATCAGCTTTTTACTTAACCACATCACGAACAGGAGAATATGTACAGTATGACCGTAAGAACCACACCAGAACACGGATAAAACGACGGCGCTGAGCCTCGGATGAAAAGGGAGTCGTACACTAGAGCGGATTCTGTGCATTTCTCCGTGAATGTTTAGAATTGGAGTCTACTGCACACGGTCTAGCCACTGGCTACAACAACACGGACTGTCAATAATTATGGACAAAACCTGCAACTCAGATGCCACGTTCAAAGCGTACAGAAAACGGACCGTCAAAAGTCTTTCACGAATCTTTTTGCGGTCTGGGCTTGCTGTTCATAACTATCAATGGGAAGCCCTTACCCCAAAAAGCATTTGCGGAGGGCACACACACCGAATAATAGAAGAATGCGCTCTCTTACTTCTGCTTCCTCTGGACTATCATCATACTCATTGTCAGAATGGCACGTTGCAATTCTAACCTTATGATGTTTATCATTTATACGGAAAAAATCTGCTCTGCCTTTACTCTTATCATTTTTTATCCTAAGTCTGGCACACCCTTTCAGTATCTATAGTGGCTTCAACCGCGCCTTATCAAATTAACGTTTGCTTCAATTCTGAATTTTAGGAGCCAGGTTTGAGTGCCACATGCTTTTAACTAATATAAATTATGCGTTTTACAGTTTTACCTTGTGAATAAACAAGTGAACTAAAGAACAAATGCAATAAAAATAATATTACATCTGGCTCGTGACATCTTGTTTGGAGTTTTGCAGAGACGCAGCTGACGCGCGCGCAGGTGCTGTTGCATACGTCTCGTGGAACAACAAATCTGTTCGAAGAGTTAAAATATTACCATGCAGTTAAGCACGACGCGTGGCACCTTAACGTGTGTAATGTAAATACAGCCCACAGTGAATTTTTAGGAGCCAGGCTGACCCCTGACTGACACCTTCTTAAATGAATTTAAAAAACACGTGTTACATGCTATTAAGGACCTTTTCAAAGTGTTTGCTTGAAATAACATGTTACTAGTGTCACGTGAACTTACCTGTGCTCAGTATTATACAAACATATAGACACAGTAACGTTCTTTAAACAAGGCTTGTGCCCAGTTACCCTAACGTAATATAAACAGATAAAAAGCACATAACAAGATAATGTAAACTAATCAGAGGTTTATCAGTGATGGGATCCTACAGACATTGCATCTGTATCCTCACTTTAACAGGCAGCGTACACGCGCTGTACAGTAGCTTCTAAGAAAAATATAACTTAATCATTTTAATTATGACATGGTGTGATTCTTATGACCATACCTGTGTACATCTCTGATGTTAAAGATCTTTTGTTATGACTCACTACAGGTGCAGCAGTGATGTAAGCATGTTAATGCATTACTGAAACAGCAATTAATCACAACCATAATTTTAACTGTGTCATACATTTAGGCACACTGTTGTTTATACAATTTGCATGCTATGGCTCTGAGACAGAGACATGCTAGTTTTTAAGTTTGTGCTGCAACGTGTTTTCCAACAGTTTGATTTGAGATCTGCGATTATGCAGTTTGCAAATAATAGTGATCTTGTCTTTACGACCAATTGTTTAATTGTTTTAAGACATGCTGTGCAATTCTTAACCTTATCATTTAAACAGTGATTACAAGTTAAGAGACATATCTAAGATAATAGTACTCTATAATTTAGTTATACAGTTACGGTAATTGTTTACTACGGTATTTTACTGCATGTGCGACGTTATGTGGTTTAATTCAAATAGAATATTTGGTATATACAAAATCACGACTCACGTGTGTAAGCATGTGGAGATCCTGACAACCCTTTCCATAATTTTTATATTTTCTCTAATTGCATAGTCAAGAGAAATGACTTCAGAGTTCAAATAAAACTGACGTGTAACATCAATGCATGTTGATTTGTGTACAGGTTTTTCCAGTCCCAAGGTCTGAGCTAATACAAAGCAGAGAGAAGCAGACAGAGAGAGAGAGAGAGAGGGATGGGAATCCAAATCAACAGATCAGGAGAGTCCATGCCTAAATATCTGATGCTAGGCATGTAAATAATGACACTTTTGTGTGTTTTCTAAAATGCGTGTTATCATCTCATTCATGTTTTAGTCACTGAATGTCCACTGAATGTGCTTACATTTCTGGATCTTTTTATCTTTTATATTGCTCTATTATGTAATCAGGGGTACTGATTGCATATTTAGAGTAATATCAAATATACTGATCTGTATACTTAAAATGGTCAATTTCTTTATGTTGTGTCAAGTTTAGAATCCCGTCCTCTGACTCTGACTGCCTTTATTGATACTGTCACATGATGACTCTGAATCGTGTGTAATCTGAATCTTGTCTTTAATTATTTTTGTATTATTTCTCAATGAGAAAATAAACATTTACAATGACAAGTGATGTTTTCATTCTCATGCATTTTGCAGTTTTCTAATTAATGGTGAAACTGGCTTTATTGTGGTGGACACACTACGCATTAGGTCCAAAGCTCAAACAAGCGTCAAGTTGTAAAAATCCAGCCCAGTCAGTCTTATTTCTCCTAACAGTGAATCATAATTGATCAATGATTTCAGACATTTTTAGGAAACAGTTGCAGTTGTCTGCGTATCATGGCTCTATGCTATTCTAGAATCCAGAAAGATCTAGAAAGTTATTATAAAATCTGCAAAGATGATGATTAATCATGCAAGTAACAAAGTAATACATCTAAAATTAATATGAATATGAAGCCTAAATGCAGCACTTGCATTTTAAATCACATGATAAAATATACACATTGTACTGTAAATAATTGCTCTACAGCTGCAATCTTATCTGATGTTGTTGTCACTCGAATATACTAAATGCTTTTTTGGCTGAATGTTGCCTTCATACTGTGCTCTATTAATTCTACATACTTTTCGGAAGGCACACGGATGGAAAATCTGTTACACAGATTTACTTTGTTACACATATTAAGTGCAACATTTCATTGCATGTATTCACTCTCCAGCTGCTATTGTATATTTTGTAAATTATATTACTTCTGCATGAAGTAACAATGTTACAAAGATTGTGATAGTATCCGTACTATCATATAAGCACCCAAGACGGCCGCTAACATTTTACATTTTGTGTAACACATTGTTTGAGCATGCTCTTTTCAAGGGTGACTTCTGGAAAACAACATGTATTGTTGATCTATAAAATGATTTGAATTAATACTCATTACATAATATTTCTTCACTTAAACCATATTCTCTTTTTCTTTTGTGTTTAATAGACCACGTGCAGGAGGAATAACAAACTTGCTATACTTTTTTTGACATCATTGTCATCCAATCGAGGGACAGTTGCTTTTTCACGAGACCACACCATGAGGAATACACACAGTCCTTTTTATTCTGTTGTTTCCTGCTTTGCTAGTGGCTCATGAAAGCACTGTATAGTTGATCACATTTACTATTTGCCGTATCATGTTAGTTAAATTCATTTTACATTGATTTTATTTAATAAACGTGTTCATCCTCAAATTTAAATTACACCCATTTTGTTGCACTTTTAGGGTTTGAGGAGATGTAAGGAGAGTCTCATATTGGCTTATATAGAACGAAGCATGTTCTTTTTTCTTTGTGCTTAACAATAGAACAAAAGAGAAATCAGTTATTTAAACTGTTTTAACGTATTACAATAATTCAATTTACAATACTGTTATGCATTTTTTATTTTATATTAAAAAGAATGGAATACTGAGTCCGGAATACTGTCAATGTGACATTCATGGTTGAAATGTAGATACAGCTGTCTATATTATTTCTCAAGTGCCAAAAGTGATTACTTGAGATGATTACTTGAGATTTGTATATGCTACGTTTGTTAAACATAAAGTTAATTTCACACAGAACTTGAATTAGACAGCTCATAAATATTTTGTCCACTTATGTACTGCACACAGATGTGTCACTTTAAAACGTGCATGTTGCACGGTCGACAGCACTTACTAAATCTGTCCCATGCATTAGATACAGACAGTAACAACACATTATATATTATTATTATAAAAAGGAGCATTTCTGCACAATTAAACACTATATGACAAAAATCTCGAATGGGAGTTTAAAGGAAGACCTCTGCATCAGAACACATTTCTGTGTGTTCTGTCATTTCTGTCTGCCATTTGACATATTCCGACATTCTGAAATATTGTAAGTACTGTATAACTCTGGAAATAAAACATAAAATTGGCGTTTTAATGACATCTTACTAATGTAGCTTGTTTTCAGAAGAGCATTGTCTACAAATTGAACTAAAATGATAAAAGAAAACATTCTCCTATCCAAACCATCTTTCCATGTCAATTCGGTTTGAAGTTTAAGTTATTTCTACCTGTACTGTTACCTGTATTCTAAACCAGCTGAATCGGGCGCACCTAAAACAAAGAAAAAACAACTAACAAAATAAGTTTAAAATAAGCATGTACATCATCTGCTAATATTACTGTTCAGAAAACCACTTCATTTGTATTGGCATTTAATTGAATTGTTCTGCCGGTTGTACCACATGACATTTCAGAAAGATGCCTCTCCTGGATTTAATTCCAAACCTTTAACATTGTTAAAATTTTGCAAGGAAATTGTCAAAAACAATGTAAACAAACAGTTTAATAAAGCATTTAAATGTATATTTATTGACATTTTATATTATTGTGACAATAGGGTTCGGTAACATCAAGCCCTTTAAAAAAGTTATTTTGACAGCGTGCACAAAATTATCTTATTTGTTTAATATAATTTGGCTGCTGTTTTTATAACACATTCAAGTATTATATAATTTCTGCATTCAAATATTCCATTTTTACTTTTCCATTTTTGGGTAATACTACGAATCTTACAATTGTGCCTTGCATTGTCTGTATTAATAAACAAAGGCTTATAAAAGTCTGAAAACAATTTAATCTGCGGCCCATGTGGCCTTTCTGTAATACACTATTGATAAAGTACTTGCAATACCCTCGTATGGAGTCAAGTTTACAAAATATATCATACAAACTTTTTGGTTTTGCTTTTTACAAAGACCATACTTCTAGTCTATGGGAACATTACTTTGTAAGACTCTCATTTATACTTGATTTCTATTTTGATTATGGCTTATTTATTAAAATTAAGGTTCACTTATTTAGATATTTTTAGAAAATGTTTAAAATGTCCTGGTACATGCATACCTTCATAAACATCTGATGATTACTGATGTTCAGAGACATAATACATTTTGCCCCCTAGGTATTTATAAACATAAATACTTTGTCTGCAGTTTATCAATATATTAAACATTTTGTCAAAATGTGTACATTAAATGTCCTTAAAGTGTTTCAAAAATCAATTTGTTAGATTAATTTTAAGTTTTATTTAGGGTTTAAGGTTTGCATTAAGCTTAATCCGTACTAATAATGATCTTGCTTTTATAATGTGTCCTCATTTAGGTAGCTAATAAAAGAGGTTTGTGTGTGTATTCACTGTCAAGGGAATGGCATTACTGTACATTTTCCCTAATCTCAAATGATTGAAATTACTGTCTGTCTCTGGTTGTCTTGTATCATAACCTGCTCACTCATCATAGCATCGTTCTTATTTTATATATTTTATTGTTGTGGTAATGAGTAATTGCGTAGGCTAGCCCACAGACTAATCTGACCGTATTGTAAAAATCATCTTAATTTGATGGTGGATGTTTTGCAACAAAAAAAGTATATACTTTAAATCTACATGTATTTTGTATTAAGCATTCTGTACAAACAAACAACAGCAACAAAAAAAACATTTATTTTAGTTAATTTTGGGGTAGAAAAAATAAAAAAATGATAAAAAAGCTGGAAATTAAAGAGAGAGAGACGGGGACATAGAGAGAAACAGCACAACACAAGTGGTTATGTAACAGTACGGCATGTATGTTCTCTTTGAGAAAATATGTACCCTTTCTTAGTAGACTGCTGCACATGTTGTCATATATTTAGGTTAGGACACATCACAATAAGAAAGAATAGTTAGGTTAATAGGATTTAAATGATACAGAGGTTAAAAGTTTTTTAAAATCTTGAATGTATGTGGTATTTGAGCATAATTATTATTATTGCGCTGATCATATATCAGCTGAACAATATATATTTCTAAATGTGCAATTTTAATCAATTAATCATCTGGTAAAATGTGTTGTGGTTGTCGGATGCACAGTATTTGTGCATGTATGTATGTCGCATATATATCAAGCAATGATATATGAGATGTGTATATTTCCATATGATGTTACACTTTAAGTTGAAAGCAGAATCTCTGTCTATTTCCTCTTATACGTTGAAGCATAAGATTCATCAAAAGAGACTGTTTTGTTTTCTATATTACATTTAATGTTTCCATAACAATACATGATGTAAAGAAAATTATTAACATTGTTAGGAACCTAAATAGTCTCTTTCTATTTCTTCTTTTAAAAAGTGTAATTTCTGAAGTATAGTATAATTGATGTCAGTGTTTATACGTTCCTGAGAAACTAGTGACCTTCTGACAGACTGTTTACAATCTTGTCTGTGAATTTTTCTCTTGACATACTTATCAGTCCAACTAAATTGAATCTAGATTAGATTATGTTTAGTCCCTAACAAATAACAAAGCATGTGCGACAGCCACACAAGTACTACAGTACTTCAATTTTTGGCATTTTGGGAATTATGGTATGGCCCTCTCAGAAAACCCCACAGCTTCTCATGGTGTTTTATTAGAGATAGTTTTTTCTATTCACATATCGCAGGTCTACGTGATCAACGTGTTTTTAATAAAAAATATAATAAAACATTTCCACTAAACTCTTTTGAAATTCGGTGTGGAAATTGAACGGTGTGGTCATCGCATGAGAGAGTGGGCGGTACTCCGCAGATGAGCCGATTTTAACGAACAGAACTCATATCCAATCAAGAGCGCCATCCGCAGACGTAGGCGGTGTTACGTAACCAATGCGGAAGCGGATATGCTGGAATCCATGCACGGAATTGATAGCTCGTAGCAACAGTGCTAACTATACTTGTAGTACATACAGTGTGAAAAGTATTCAACCCTAATTTTGGCATTAGGTGTTTGCAAAACAAAAGGACAACGATTTTTGTCATCATGGAGTCACTGTACGAGTTGCTGAGAGATCCATTGTATTGGGTAGGGGCTGTCACTGTGGCCTGGCTGTCGTTGTGTGCCCTGTGCTTTCTGTTTAACGGAATTCGTGTGTGGATTGTGGGCAATGGAAATTTGATCCGAACATCCAGACTCGGAAAATGGGCAGGTTAGTACACATTGCATTGAAATACTTCCTGAAGTTTACAGTAAAAGTAAAACAGTTACTGTTCTAACTGATCTTTCACTGGAGTGCCTTCGTCAGTTCATTCATTCGAACAAAACTCCTGTAGCTTTAAACTGTGTTTAATTAAAGCTCTTTAAGTTATGGGTTATAATGTTTCATGCAACATTTATTTGTCTCTGTAAAAATGAGGGATGAAGCTTAACCCCCCCCTCCCATTTTAACTAAAGTCTTTAAACTCGACTTATCCAGTTAAGTAACATTAATCCCTTGAACTGTCAGGTTTCTGTTAGATATGTTTTATTAAAGCTGTAATAGAATGATTTCAAAAGTTAAGATCCTGCAAAAGTTGCAGAGTTACAGAATTACATTTGTAATGAGTACACTTAAGAATAACAACATGCCTGCGAGCATATACTAAACATGAATATCAGAGAAGATAATCTCAGGTCAGTAGCTGTTAGGGCCTGTACACGTTGGTTTTAGATGATAGTGTTAACTGTAGATCAGATGAGTAGAAAAGGTCATTGTAGAGGGAAAGAAACTGCCTCTGGGGGGAACACTTAGTGTAGGTCATGAATGACTTGTATTGTATGACAAATAGAGATATTAGTAGTGACCAGAGTGGGTGGGATCCGGATTTATCTTAACCAATAGACTCTCTGCATTTTGCTTTTCAGCATAGGAGGGGGAATAACCTTCACACTCTAGTCTCTTTGCTTTACTGGTAGATTTGCTGACTTTGACCATCGATCTTTTAATACGTGGAGTAGCAAAAGTCAATCATATTGTCGAATTTAAACCAATCACCTGAGCTGATATCTAATCAGGTGATTTCAGTACCCTGCTAATACTTGTTACATGTTCCTGTAGCTCAGTTGGTAGAACATTGTGTTAGCAGAGCAAAAGTTGCTGCACTTTGCATAAAAGCAACTACCAAATGGCCTCATACTTAGAAATGCGACCTCAATCCACTGCGGGGGTCAAATACACTTTATTTGATCTTGAAAAGATCCTTATTGTAAGAAATTATTACAGTACATATAAGCCTGTAAGAGCAGTAGTGGAGCTTGGCTTTTTAGTTTTGGGTAAGAAAACATGAAAACCTGTCTTTGCTTTTATAATACAGATGTAAAATCAATGGAAACTAAATTATTTATTTAGCATTTAATTTTTCCCTCGATAATATATGTAACAGACGCCTTTTCTCATTAGAGTGCAACAGTGCTCCCACATATCTTAAAACATTTTTGTATTGAAAGTATTTTACGCATTCATTTTTAAATGGAGATTGCTCCAATAAATAGTTCTAACCAATAAAGCAAGCAGGTTAAACGCATGACAAACTTTTCAGAAACAGCGTTTAGAAATTGACAATGTATAATCAAAATAAAATCAACCCCTGAGTACCTGCAGGTGT